>CM077151.1:50418976-50605598 GCA_039583875.1 Platanthera guangdongensis | reverse complement strand
CTTGTGAAGTCGGCAATCTTGGCAACGTTAGAGCGAAGGGAAGGGGCGAGAGTCAGGCAGGTGAGCAGGTGCATATATATAGCCGCAGGTGGACCCCACCCAAAGATTCCCTCCAACTCGCCAAGCTCAAAAAGAGCGGGGATTATGTACAACCCCGTGTCCGGCGAGCAAGGTCGCCAGGAACCAGACAGATCGGGCTGAAGGCAGTGGGCGAGCTCGAAAGTAGAAAAGCCGAGCCCGAGCTCGGCATTCGTCGCCCAGAGATCGGCATTCGTCGACCCGAGCTCGGCATTCGTCGACCAGAGATCGGCATTCGTCGACCCGAGCTCGGCATTCGTCGACCAGAGATCGGCATTCGTCGACCGGAGATCAGTATTCGCCGACACCGAGCTCGGCATTCGCCGAGCTAGTCCCAGCTCGACAACAGTTGGCGAGCAGGATATGCCGAGGTGAATAAGCTCCCCAGCTCGCCTGGATGAATGAGGTACTTTTTACTGTTTTGCCCCCGCTGGTCTGCCTGTAGCCCTTCAAAACAACGGAGTTTGGCTGTTGGCAGACCCTGCCAAGGGTTTTCTGGTAATTTCAGGTCAGTTCTTTTGGTTATTGGCAGTTCAGATTCCAAAAACTATAAATAGGACCCAAGGGGTACCCCAGAAAGGATGCTTACTGTGCCTTCCTGCTCCAGTTTTCAAGTGCTTTCTGAGGGTACCTTAGCTCGGCCTTTGGCTAAGGAGGGGAAGCGCTCTGAGATCTTTCGGGTGTGTGGTGGGACCTCCCCGCCGAGCCCTTGGGTCGGTCTTTCCTTGTCTTCTTTGTTGTTTTGCTTGCAGGGGTGAAGTAGGCACGAGACCGCCCCTTCCCCAAGGATCGAACTCCACAGGAGACCGAATTTCGGTTTCAACACTATAAATGCCTCCAGAGAAAGACAAACCATCTTACATTGTTAATTAGTTACCACTTTTGGTTTCAGCTGTGGAAAGATTTCTTTGTTCGATGTTATTTGTATCAATCATGCAGTTATAACTTCTGAACGTTATTCCGGTATTATCAAGTCCGCCAAAGAAGCTCCCAGATTTAATTTGTATTTAAAAACATTAATCTTGATTGATCTTGATAAAGAGCTCTAACCTGAAAACTTTCCAGCTTTAACAATGCAGACGACAACGGTTGTGTCATTTGTGCATATTTTTGAAGCAGAGATTTCGCAGCACCCTTATCACCTCTGGCTTGAATTGTTAGAATCTCCCTGCTGAGGTCCTCAACTGCTGCTTCAACCTTCATGATAATAAAAAAATGGATAAGTTTCCATTAGTCATCGAAGGAAATCAAGAAAATCACGAACATAGAGAAAATTACCTTTTCAAAATCAACAGAGAAAGTCCCATCCGTGTGCAAAATAAATGCTTCTTTCTCATATAACCAGTTAAATTGCAATGCCTGCCCTTTTCTGCACTCATCAAATGGAATGGAATCCAATTTAAGTTGATGTTCAAACCCCTTTGATGCAAGAATTTTGGACTATATTTGACGGTCTAACTCATTTACCCGTGTGCTTCTTCTAATCCAAAGCGCACTGACCGAAAGCATCCCGCAAGGAAAGAAACATACATGGATCTCAACAGAATTCTTGGGAGCAATTCCTGGATAATTCAAAGATTTAATATAATTTAAGCGATAATTACAAAAAATTGTCCTCTAATTTTTGCATTAGGGACCACCCCCTGTCCCCTATCTTTCAAAATTACAAAAACCTCCCTTCGAAGTATTGGAAATTTTGAAAGTTAGCGGGAAAGTTCCTTTAAATATGTAAAGTTAGAGGGGGAGGTCACAATAAATAACCCTATAAAATAATACTAAACAACAACCTTATTTGCATAATGCATCCTCGTGCGGATACTTAAATGGATTTTCAAGGAAAAAATATGAATGACAAAAAGGCCATGTGGACAAGTTGCATGGAACTACTGACCTGGTTGATGAGAAATCTTAGAGCCCAAAGACCAACAATATCTGCTTTAGCTTCTTCCATAGCTGAATGGAGTTCTTGAAGTTCCTTAGTATAATGAACAAGGGAAGCCATTATACATCAAATCATGCAAAAACCTTAAGCTATTTTTCATTAATGAAATCTTTAATTGTACCGGAGAGAAGCTACTTGTATAAATGAGTGTAAAAGCCCAAAGAAAGATCCCATTGTATATTTTCCTCGCTTGTATTTAGTCTCACATCTCCAATTTTATAATCTCTTCTCTATTCTATATAAAGAGGGGTTGCAATAGATAACTTTTTTGAAATAAAATTTATTAAATATTTCAAATTCTCTCATGGTATCAGAGCAGGATGAAATAACTCGATGTTCTCCACTCGCGTGAGTACTCCTAGCCTCACACAAAGTCTTTCTGATCTCGCGCGAACACTACCGTCCGCCCATGAAATGTCTTGCGATCGGTTTCAACGCTGACCCGTTCTGCTCCTATAACCTTGGGTTACTTGCCACTATGTTTATGGAACTTGCAGTCCGCTGCTCTAACGTTGATTGGGATAGTCACACAACTCACCCCTCCTACACACGTGATATTTATAGACTTCTCCATCCACTGCGCACATCTCCGACATCTACGAACGTCTACCGCCTCGTATGCGAATTCTCCAAGAAGCGACGTCTCCACCCTCGTCTGCGATTTCTCCAATTTCTCCAGCCCGCGACGTCTCTACTCGCTCCTATGATCTCTTCAGCATTCAGCTTCTCTAATCTCGACAACTTCTCCAGCATCTGCGAACTTCTCCAGCGGCATTTGCGATGCTCCCGACGACTTCCCTCTACTCTCATGCGAGCTCTCTGCCGAAGCTTCCTACGACTTCTATATACTCGCCCGTGACTTCTTCGACGACTGAGAGCTTTCTTCAACTTGCAAGCCCTCTACATCCAAGCTCTCGCCGACTCTGCATCGCGTGAACCCCTCGCGTTCTAGCTGGGAGCACACAACCTTGTTTTCACACTTTGCATGTCTTCAAGCTCGCATTTATTCTTCACAGAGCTCGCATACACCCATCGCGCGCCGACCTTATTTTCCTAGCTCACGGAACTCCAGCCGTTGCTCCATGGATACACCTCTTGTCACTCCAGCTTTAACACCCATGATTCTTTTCAATACATATGGAACCCGTGGGACGACTTCCAAAACAAGGCCAAATTACCAAGATTAGAGTGTCTCTTTCACTTTTCTTCTCCGTTCTCAACGCAAACGATACCATCTCACTGACACTCTGCTTAATCCCGCGTCTCCCATCTATGCTGACTGGGATGTTGGTGTTGCTCTTGTTTGCACCTACCTTACAAACAGTCTCTCTGATGATTGTTTGTCTATCATCCGTCATGATGACACAATAAAGCAACATGTGATCATCTTGCTACCCTTTACTCCAAAGGTATCAAAACCTCCCGCATCTACACTAAAGTAGGCCAAGTGGGCCAAACCAAACTTCCGCGCATAAAATTACTCTCAACGATGAACTTCGCTATGACCGTCAATCATTATTCGAAGACAACCCCACGAACGTCTAACGAGTTGAAACAAAGAGAGATGCGTACATTCACAAACAAAATTACAAGCAATAATTTATGAATAAGCGGCAATAAAAGCAATGCTGACATAAAGATAAGCTATTAACTATTTAGTTGGAGTGCATAAATCTAAAGCTAATTAATAGGCGTAAGTATACGGGAAAAGATACCGCAAAGGAGGCAGTCCGTTCCGAAGTTCTTCATGCAACAGAGAGATTGAATCTCTCGTCGTCAGCAGTGTGAAAACAAAAATAACTCTGGGTGACTCGCCAGAATAGTGAGCAAAGTCGACGAAAATTGGCAGGAGAGTCAATATTCGATGATCGCTGGAAGGGGAGGTGAAGTCGACGGTGACCAGGTGGTATATGGCGGTTGAGACGGGCTGAATCAAAACAGAGAACTTTCGGTCAGTGGCTCTGCATGGAGGAAGTGTTTGGAGTCTTGCGAGGGTGGGCGAGTCATAAAAAAGCCTTCCCAGATCGTCGGCTGGTCGGGGAAGAAGGAAGAGAGGCTTATACTGGGAGAGAAGGGGGGGGGGGGGGCTCAATTGGGCAGGAGAAAGAGGGGCGATGCTGCTCGTACAAGGCTTCGCCGACAAGTTAGAAGAAACGAGGGGTCTCGTTTCTTTGATATCCGGGTCTGCTCTCCTCTTTTCAGCAGGCTCCTCATATAGGGGCATGACTTTCTTTTCATTTTATTACCTTCCAAAAATTACTTTCTAAATATTGTTTCCCAAATAATTCCAGATATCAATTTCCAAATAATTCTAGATATAAATTTCCAATTAGTACTTTCCAAACAATATTTTCCTAAACATCTTGATGTCTCATTATGGTGAATGATGAACATTCTCCAATTAAGTTTATGCCTCCTTAAATAAAATAAGCTTACCTTTAACGTTCTAACTACTAAATTTGCCAGACAATTTATTCAAGATTACACCGAGTGGTCAAACCGATGAGCCGGAACTCAACATAACATCGGTGCGCGGAAAAATAAAATGATAGAAAGTAAAATAACAAATAAAAACATAACGGCCGCGAGATGATATCACCCGTCCTTGGATGCGGCGATGGATGCATCAATTCCCTCGGGGTTGACAAAGCTTGATCCCGGTGAGAAAGCGCAAAAAATTATCAATAGAGAGATCAGACTTCATCGCTGGTGCTAACTCGTGTGATATGTCTGGGGCCTCGATTGGTAGCTCGATGCGCTTCTGAACATGATATGGACCAAACCTCTTGCAAGAAGTAAATACCCAATCTCCCTTTGAAAAGTACAACTCACGGCGATAACGACGAATCATGAATTTATAATGTTCAAAGGTTGCTCATAAATTATTAGCAACAATTTTATGCAATTCTTTTAAATAATTTATATGAGCTTGCGGATCGAATGAGATACGTTCATGGAAAAAGAGGGGGTGGCGGTCAAGTAGGTGGTGTAACAAAACCCATAGAGAATCTCAAAAGGAGATTTATTAGGGGAGCGTTTTTTAGAATTATTATATGTGAATTGTGTTCGTGGTAGTACGAGATCTCATTGCTTTAAACTCACCCTAGTTAAACGCTTAAGAAGGCCTCTTGGAATTTTATTAATGACCTCAGTCTGTCCATCAATCAGAGGGTGAAAAGTGCTACTATACTCGAGTTTGGTTCCCAATCAACCCCCCAGTGTGTTCCAAAAATATGACACACAACATTTAATATAGTGACATCTAAATATGAAATCTATGTAGTGAAGTGTGAGAGATAAGTGGTCATCAGACATAATATGGGAAAATCGAGAGATACTAAGTGGTACGTCAATGACCGAAAGACGTGGGATCGATCCTGGGTCATGTGGGGTGAGTGACATAATTGTTTCATGGCTTACTTCATGGGGTGGTGGTTCAAGCAGGAGTGCAATAAGTAGTAACGTGGTGGAGTCAGCAAAAGTGAACTAGCAGACGTAGATGGTTTCTCGCGTGCCCTTGGAATAAGGCAGTTCTTCTGGGAAAGAAGAACAATCTTATGTTCATTGTGCTCGAATGAATGAGAGTTCCTCGTGCCGTCGTGCATGACATGCCGATCGTACTGCCAAGATCGCCTTAACAAGATATGACAGACATCCATGACAACGACATGACATAACACTATCTGAATATGTGCCCATTATAAAAAACTCTACTAGGCAATAATGTGTAAGGAACATAGTCAAATGTCTATTGACTCCGAATAAGATGTCGGGTTATTCTAACAGATGTGTCTCAAGCCCTAATGTTTCTACCATACGTTGAGAAATGAAGTTCTCCATACTATTGCTATCGAGGATAATGAAACAAAATTGTCACTAAATGCGTGCAGTAGTGCAGTAAATATTGCCTCCAATGGTCATCATCAGTAGAGACGTCCGGAGTGATCAGGCTATAACATAAGACACAAACTAAGTGTTCAACATATTCACCCTTTACTCCTTTTCCATCCTCGGGCTCAGGCTCAGACTCAGGATTGGAGTCATTAATGTAAACCTCATACGCGGGCTAACGTCCATCAGTAGAAACAATAATGACGACGAAGTGGCATCGCAGACACTCAGATAATTTGTGTCCCGATTTTATACACTTGAAGCGTCAAATACTCCAGTGTTGGGCATGACTCAAATATTCTCCTTACCCCGACAGAGGTTAGTGGGTGGAGTCAGAGTCCCAACAATGATAGGAGGGGAATCTAAGAAACTAGCAGTAGGGGCAACAATGACGCTCAGTGAGGGTCTATCAGTAGACCTAAGTACAGATGTCGGTTTCTGTAAGGACTTTACTTTACGGGCGCGACTTGAGATTTCTCTTAGGTCCTTACAATCATATATCTCTAATTAGCCTCTAATCGTATATCATAACCCATTCATATAACGTGATACGGTTAAATCATCATCCTCTTGGAGCTCGAGATGAGACTGAAGTACTAAAAACTCATTCACACATTCATCCACAAATAATTTGTCATGTCGTAGGTTATGGAACTTACGGTGGAGGGTCTGCAAATAATCGAGTGGCACATACCTCCTGCACAGTTGTATTAAATTCAGTTCATGTGGTGATCAATGACACGCCTAAATTAAATCTTGAACGCTTTAGTTGACCCCACCAAACCAAAGTGGATCCCTTTAACCTAAGGGTAACATACTCAACTTGCCTAGCTTGAGATAGTTTCTTACAAGTCAGGAAACGATCCATCCTATCAAACAAATCTAGACATCGCTCTGGTTCTAAAAGCCCTTAGAAATCACCAACATCTAATTTGACTCCTGCATCCCATCAAGGTGGATCCCTTTTGTTTTGGTGCCCTTGTTCAAACTGTTGTGGATTAGGACTTTCGATTTCGGGTTGCCTAGGATTAGGACCCTCATCAATTTGGTGCAGGGTAATCCCTAACTGTTGGTTGGCCTCCAACGTGTTAATACTCATGTGTAACCCATTTATCACATGTCCCACATCTCACATATTCGCAGTAACATTCGTACTTGACGCCTTGTTTTAGTCAAATTTTTAATTTGTGGGCACAGATCAACAACACCATTTTCAAAATTATCCACATGATTTTCAATATAAATTAATTGTTTTCAATTCTCTTACATTTAAAAATACTGATTTTTTATAAAAAATAATTTGAAATCCTTTTTTTCTAGACAATGAAATCCCTTTATGCGTAAAAAATTATAACTCTAAAATTTTATAAAGGGTTTTAATTACGAGATTAGACGAGTGGATACACAAATTTTTATTTTATTTTAAAGTTCAAACTCAAATAAAAATGATTTTTTAAAAAGACTTTAAACTAAAAGAAATTTAATATTTTTTTTTATGAAAACTCGGATCGCTTGATTCACAATATGAGCGAATCAAAAACCCTCTGATACCAAACTGATGTAGGCTGAATGAGCCAAACCGAACTTTCGCGCGTAAAATTACTCAGCGATGAAGTTCACTAAAATCATTACTAATTATTCGAAGACGTCGCCTCGAGTGTCTAACAAGTTGAACCAAAGCGAGATCCATATTCACAAACAAAATAACAAGTAATAATTTATGAATAAAGCAACATTAAAAGCAGTGCGAACATAGAGGCAAGCTATTAATTATTTAGTTGGAATGTATTATCTAAAGCCAATTAATCAGAGCAATAATATGGGAAAGCATACCACAAAGGAGGTTGTTCTTTCTGAAATTCTTCACGCAGCGGAGAGACTGAATCTCGTCGGAGGCGGCAGCATGAAAACAAAAATAAATTTGGATGAGTCGCCGAAATGGTAGGCGGAGTCGACGACAACTGGAGGTCAATTTTCGATGATCGTCGAAAGGGGAGGTGAAGTCGACGGCGACCAAGCGATAGACGGTGATTGGAGGCGCGCTGAATCGAAACAAAGAACTTTCCGTCAGTGGCTCTGCACGGAGGAGGCGTCTGGAGTCGTGTGAGGGTGGGCGAGTCACTAGAAAGCCTTCCCAGATCATTGACTTGCCAGGGGAAAAGGAAGAAAGGCTTTGACTGGGAGAAAGAATAGAGGAGGGCTCGATTGGGAAGGAAAAAGAGGGGCACTGCTGCTCGTGCAGGGCTTAGCCGGCAAGTCAAAAGAAACGAAGGGTCTTGTCTCTCTGATATCCAGGCCTGCTCTCCTCTTTGCAGCCCGCCCCTCATATAGGGGCAACCCTTTTTTTTCTTTTTATTATCTTCCAAAAGCTACTTTCCAAATAATGTTTCCCAAATAATTTCAGATATCAAATTTCCAAATAATTCTAGGTATAAATTTTCAAATAGTACTTTCCAAATAATATTTTCCAAAACCTCTTGATGTTTCATTAAGGTGAATGATGAATATTCTCCAATTAAGTTTATGTTTCCTTAAATAAATTAAGTTTGTCTCTAACGTCCTAACTAGTAAAATTGTCAGACCATTTATTCAAGGTCTCACCAGGCGATCAAAATGATGAGAAAAAACTCAACATAATATCAGTGAGCGGAAAAATAAACTGACAGAAAGTAAAATAAGAAATAAAAAGATAACAGATGCGGGATGATATCACACATCCTCATATGCGGTGATGGATGCATCAAACACCCTCTACTCAGATCTATTCGCTTGACTAACTCTCTCTCCTGATGATGCATATAAAGAGGTTCAATCTCTCTGCACCGAACTTCTCCAACAATAGCCCTTCTTTAATGACCTTGCAATTCAACATAAGCATTTTCAAGAACTCCTTGTGGTTTGCTATCTTCTTCTCCTTTAAGACACCAACAAGACGATTCGTCAAGAGATCTTGCGGAAACCTGGCACTCCCATCTTGGCCTCCACCGCCATCTGTATCTTTGTTGCTACCAACCTTCTGCGACGTCCGATTGTTTTCCCTCAATACTCAAACAATTATACTCATGTGGCAGGTCATGGAGCTCATAACAACCATCGAGGTTGCACTGGGGGACTGTGTGGGAACCACCCCCTTCGCTCACATTGCAGGAAGCTTGAACATCTAGTCGAACACTGCTTTGCAAAACACCCTCACCTCCGTCCTCAGTACCACGAAGTCCGAGCCTTCGCCTCCTCCATCCACATCCTAGCCAGAGTTCGACTGCGGGTTCTCTTCGACAAATATTGAGGCCCCTCATCAATGCTTCCAAACAATCTGCCTCAATTGCCAAATCTTCAGGTAACACACATGTTGCTACGGGTAAGTCGCTCATCGATTTTGGTGCCACCAATTATATGACTGAGAATTTTGTCTTCTCACACCTCAAGAAGTACAATCGATTACGACCGATTTTTGTAGATGATGGCTCTCATGCTCCAGTTTGTGGAACTATAGTTGTTAGTACCAACTCTCTTCTCCAGCTAGACAACACTCTCTTAGTCCCAAAATTTTCTTACAATTTGTTAATTGTCAGTTCTCTTTCGCGACCATTACAATTCTCTATCTCATTTTCTCCTCCTGCTTGTTGTTTTCAGGAACTTCACTCCAAAGGAACGATTGCTACTAGGACTGGATGCGACAGTCTTTATTACTTTGACGATCTGCTTATTCTCTATGCATCTACAATCTCCACTTCTCTGCTCCAGTGACATAATTGACTTGGTCATCCCCTGCTACGTATCCTCCACCAACTCCTGCCCTCTTTAAAATCAGAAGAGAACTTTAGAAAGTGAGGCTTGCCAATATGATAAGCCTAAACATACTTCTTTCCCTACTAAGTTTTGTAAGAGTTTTATTCGTCCGTTTGACCTTGTTCACTCAAGCATCTGGGGTCCTAATCCCACCAAGTCTATTTGTCGAGGAAGTCTATACTTTGTAACTATTATTAATAATTTTTCTCGATATACTTATATTGTAAAGGAATCACAAATCTATTTCTACGCTTTTTCGCCAAGGAATCATCGTAATTATCTTTACAAATAAAAATAGGACCTATGAGATTTCAATGAACATAAGATATTCTTTTTTACCAAAAGTATCCAACAATTTATGTCTCGATCATTGGTAAGTAGATCAAAAATATATCTTTCTTCAACAGAAAAAGAGCTAACATTCATTTGATCATGATCCTCGTGGAATGAAAAAGACACTATATTGGATCTACATAGACCTCATGCTAATAACTGTATCTTCTAAAGGAATGCTTTGAAATTTTCTCCATACATTTTATAATAAAATTTGCATGCAGTTTGGTTTAATTCTAAAAAAAACTTCGAACCGATAATGCAAAAGAATATGCGAGCAAATAGTTTTCATTGTTTTGCACTTCTAAAGGTATTATTCATCAGAGTAGTTGTGTGCATACGACCCAACAAAATGGAGAGGCGGAGAGGAAAAATCGTCATCTCCTCGTTGTTGATTGAACACTCTCATGCCAAATAAATGTTCCACACTCTTATTGGTGTCATACTATCCTTATTAATTGTCTACCTTCTTCCACTCTTCAGGGAAAAACATCATTTTCTCTTCTTTACCCAGATTGCACACCTTTCTCCTTTACCCCTTGTGTGTTTGGGTGTACTGCATTTGTCCACACTCCTACACTTGGTTGAGACAAACTCTTTGCTTACTCCACCAAATGTATCTTCATCGGGTAATCCCTAACACATAAGGGATATCGGTGTTTCAACCCCATCATCAATGTCAATATGTCTCTACTAATGTTGACAATTTTTGTCTATTCCCCATTTTTGCACGGAAGGTGAGACACTCACTCTAGAGATCCAACTTCCTCCCTCCTCATCCCCTCCTTCCTCTATTACAGTTTTCCATATCATTCATACAACTCCACCAGATATCCCACAATACCATCACTTATTGAATGTATACCTCCTCTTTCACCCTTTCTTTATCATTATCATTGGCATTGAGCTTCCTGTCAAATCCTCGCTCCTTCCACTCTAGAGTCCCAAAATACCAATTTCGAGATCAATTCTCTCAACTTCTAAAGGTTCCTTCACCTTAACAGATTTAGATCTAGATGTTCCCATTGCTTGGCGCAAAGGAGTACGGGGGAGCACTCAAAATACGACTACAAATATTGTGTCTTATGCAAACATTAGTCCTTGCAGCAAAATTTCTCAGACAAACTCTAACAACACCATCCTGACTACTTATCATGAAGCCCTTCGTATACGGTACTGGAAGGCGACTATGGATGAAGAAATGTCAGCCTTGGCAACATGGGGTACTTAAACTCTTGTTCCAACCCCACTTGGGGTTGATATTGTTGGACGTCACTGGGTCCCTTCCATCAAATTTCTTCCTGACAACACTGTGGATAAATACAAGGCTCCTCTAGTTGCAAAGGGGTTCACCCTGACTGACAATGTTGATTGCATCGACACATTTTCACCAGCTTCCCCTATTAGTATTGTCCAGGTCCTCTTCTCTGTTGTCAATAAGAATTGGCAAATGAGTCAGCTTGATGCTAAAAACACCGTCCTCTGTTGTTGTCAATAAGAATTGGCAAATGAGTCAGTTTGATGCTAAAAACATCTTCCTCTATATGGTGACCTACACGAAAAAGTCTATATGGAGCAACCTCCTAGTTATGTTTTTCAGAGGGAGTCTCAGGCGTGTAAGCTCCAAAAGACTATTTATGGTTTAAAACAAATCCCCCCCCTCCGAGTGTGTGTTGACAAATGAAGTCATATCGTCTCTATCATTGATTTTCAAGAAATACCGCAGATCACTCTCTCTTTATACAGAAGACCAACTACTGACTGGTTATTCTTGTTGCCTATGTTGATGACATTTTTTTTACTAGAGAACTCTTCTGGAATAAAGGTAATGAAAAATAGTTTCTTGAACATTTTGTCACTAAATATATGAGTCCTCTCAGATACTTCTTAGGAATTGAAATTGCAAGACACAATAACTCAATTGTTCTCTCACAACGCAAGTATGCCCTGAATCAACTCAACTAAATTGGACTTCTTGGCACAAAGCCTGCTCACAGTTCTATGTCGGTGGGTGTTGAAAAACATTGGAGTGAGACATTCCCTTTTCTTCAACATGTTACTCGTTATAGGTGACTGATAGGTAAACTCATTTATCTTACTGTACTAGACCTAACATTTCCTATGTTGTTGGAAAGATCAATAAATTCATGCAAGTACTTAGAGAGTGTCATCTAGATGTTGCCTCAAAAACTAGAATACATCAATCTTCGGGAAAAGGTCTATTGTTTCAAATAAGCATCCATTTGCGCGTTGAAGTATATTCTGATGCTAGTTATGCATGAGTCAAACTACGTGTGAGTTAAAGTGGTTAAGAATACTTATAAAGAACTTGAGAGAAATTTACGATTATCCCCAACCTATTTTTTGTGATAATAAAGTTGACATCTATATATCTAAAAAACTGGTATTCCATGAAAAAGATAAAACATATTAAAGTTGATTGTCACTTCATCAGAGATGAAGTTATCTAAACGTAAATATGCACTCCATTTGGCTCTTTAAATAAAGAGTTGACTGACATCTTAATCAAATCAATATCTTCATCTTTTTCAGATAATTGTGTCAAGTTGAGAATGATCGACATATATACTCCATTTTGAGGGGGAGTATTAAAGACTACATATGAAAAAACCAAAGAAAGAGCCAATTGTATATTTTTCCTCACTTTCATTTAGTCCAACATCTCTAATTGTATAATCTTCCTCCCTGATTCTATATAAAGAGGGTCTCTTGTAACAGCTAAGATTATTTGAAATTGTTAAAAGAAAGATGTGAAAAAGCCCAATATGAAGCCCATTTAGAGCCTATTTCATCTTTAGGATTTAGTCTCACATCTTAGATTGGGAATCCTCCTCCCACTCTTTTCCTATATATAAGAAGTGTATTCATACATGTATTGATTGTGAAAAAAATTAATAAAATACTTTTATTTTTCTCCTGTGGATTTCTACATGGTATTAGAGCGACTGGTCCTATTTCTTGCTTTTATAGCTTTGCTCCTCTAATCAGTGGGGTCCACTGGTTTCCCACCTCGCTGCGGTCTGACCCTTCCTTGTCGCGCCTTCTCGATTGCTATCCTCTTCTCAATGCGGTCTCTCGTCCTTGCCGCAAGCTCTGCTCGCCGCGGTCTGTTTTTTATTTTTGTTGCTTGCCGCGGTTTGCCTAAGGTTTCAGCAATTTGCCGCGGTCTTCTACTCTCACTGCGGTTCTGCGGTCTCCCTTACCGCAAGTCACTGACTGTCCGCGACTTCTGCGAGTTCTATCTGGTCTCCGCTGTAGTTTTTCTGTCTGGTAGCTGACTGTTCGTCAAGTTCCTCCTGTCACCCACGTGGTCTCGCTTATTCGCGCTTGCTGTGCTCCAGGTCGCACTCTTGGCTTATGCTCCTGGACACCTTTTTTGACGCCTAGTCACAATTCTGCCTTCAAGCCGCACCTGTCGGACTGTTTTCCTATCTATATGCTCATTACCTTGCTGTTGTTGTTTGTGTCATGGACTCGACAACTCTCCTACCTGCCAGATCTTTTCGATGCGGGTTGATCTTCTAACCACAGCTTCAGTTTGTCGGGCCGGTAGTGCTCTCCGCTGCCATTCTTCTCCAGGTCGCTTCCTGTTTTCCGTCCTGCACTGGTTTTGCTAGCCGCCGTTTCTCATCCAGCCGCAGCTACTCCGCAAGCTTGCCTCCCAGACCGCCATTTCTCTTTTCTCAGTGGATGCCTCTCCTGGCCGCCTGGTTGCGTGTCCCTGGCCACCAGTTCGTCTGATTACAGTTGACCTCTGCAAACCACAGCTTCTCCCAGGCCACTGCTCTCCAAGTTGTTGCCTAGTCGCGCCGCGCGCTCTCTGCTGGCCGAGCTCCTGTTTGTCACTGCCAGTCACAACTCTTGCCTTCGCTAGCTGCCATCCTTTCCTGCAGGAGCTGCTCCCTATTTTTTTCAGCCCTATTGTTGTAGGTGGATCATCTTCCGTGGCTGCACATCATGCTCAACCGTTAAATTCATTTCTGCAGTCAACACCAACTCTTATTCCCTCTCGCGGCGGTCGCATCTCTTCTCTGGATAGCCGACCCAGTTACACTTCCAAAAACATCAAGCTGACATTGATGTTTTGCGCACCCAACTCTAGTAACTTCAAGGATTGATTGGTCGTTCTCCCGGCTCTGTTGTCTCTATCTCAACTGGTGGTATCTCCTGTCTTGCCCATAGTTCATCCTAGATTTTAGATTCAGGGGCCTCACACCACATTACCCCATGGAAACCCTCAAAATACTTACTCTATGCATCCCAAGTTCATTACTGTTGATAGTGGGGTCATCATTCCCGTCTCTGGTTATGCAGACGTTAACCTTACTCCCTCCACTTTTCGTTCGGTTTTTCATGTTCCCGGCTCTCCTTTAAACCTCCTCTATATTAGTTATCTCACTCAAGACCTTGACTGCTATATAATATTCTTACATCTCTTGTGTTGTGCAGGATTGTAAGACGAAAATATCATCGACAAAGGGCATATGTCGAATCGACTTTACATCCTGGAACCCTCCCCCCCACGATTCTCTCCTCTATTAGCTCTATTGATTGAAACTAGTGTCTTGGGCACGCTCCTTTACACATCCTCCGAAAAGCTCTCCCAGACGTATCCCTACATAATTTCACATGCAAGACTTGTATCTATGGAAAACAACATCAGTCTACGTTTTCATCTCATCATACTCGGAGCGATGATCTCATTGTTCGTGTCCATTCTGATATTTGGGGACCCTAGAAAACCGCAAGTGTTTTTTGCTATCGTTACTTTGTTACCTTTATAGATAATTACTCTCGCACGACATGGTTGTATTTCCTTTAAGATCTCTCGGAGCTGACTCATGTTTTTCGTGTCTTTATTATTGAAACTCGCAAGCAGTTCTCTACTACCATTAAAACTCTCTGAACTGACAATGCCCGTGAATACACCAGTCACGCATTTACAAACCTATGTACTGAGTTTTAGATCATCCATCAGACCTCCTGTGCTTATACACCCCAACAAAACGACATGGTCGAACGCAAGAATCGACACCTCCTTGAGGTCACCCGTTCTCTTATGTTTCAAATGAATTTTCCAAAACTTTATTGGAATTTTGCGTCTCTACAACCTGTCATCTTATTAACTGCAGTTCTTCAACCATTCTCAACTTTACGTCTCCCTTCAAACTTCTTTTTCCATCAACACCCCCTTTTTAGTCACCCATCGTGTCTTTAGCCGAGTGCGATATGTTCATAATCTTGGGTCGTCCACTAACAAGTTTGCTCCACGTGCCACGAAATATGTCTGTTGATTACTCACGTACTCAAAAGGGATATGTCTGCTTCTCTCCCAAGGATTGCAAGGTTGTTACTTCTGCTGATGTCACCTTTCTCAAAGACCAACCCTATCATTCTCAACCAACTGATTCTCCAATTCTGCGGCCTGCTATCCATGTTATTTCTAATCTTCCACCTCTCCTTCCCACGCCAATCCCACCAAACTCACCTGTTCTTCCCCCGCCAATCCCACCACAACCACCTCTGATTACGGTGTATACTCGTTGTCCTACTTCCTCTACTACTCTACGGGAGATGCCCTCCACTGATGATATTTTGCGGCCTGTAGATCCGACAACCATCTCTACTGCTCACGCGATGGCGAATTATTTCTCCTTGCACCGCCTCTCTCTAGAATACCGAAAATCTGCCTTTTCTTTTTTCCTCTATTACCACTCCTACCTCTGTGCAAGAGGCTCTCCAACATCCGAGGTGGTGGGCGACCATGGACGAGGAAATGTCTGCTCTTTGGACAAACCACACTTGGGAACTTGTCTTTCTTCCTCCTGGCCAGACTTGCGTGGGTTGTAAGTGAGTGTTTGCCATCAAACATGGTCCATATGGGGAGGTTCAACGTCTGAAGGCTCGCATTGTGGTTCGTGGTTTTACTCAACAACAAGGTGTAGATTACGATGAGAACTTTTCTCCAATCGTCAAACTCAATACTGTTTGTGTTTTGATCTCTCTCGTCCATAGATGGATGTTGCTTGTGGAAGAAGGACGCTGCTTGTGGAGGTTGGGTGAGGGAAGAGGGGAATGTGGTGTTGGGGGTGCCGGCTATGTGGACGAGGGAGGCCTAGAGGGGCAGCAGTGGGGCTGCTGTTGGATTAATAGGGGGATATGAATCTTGGAATGAGGGATGGTGTTGGCCGACTGTTATGGGGTGATCGATGTGCTGAAATTGTGGTGGCTGGCTATGCAATGAATGGACGTGGAGGGGGGGGGGGGGAAATCCGGAAGGGATTGGTTGGCAGAAATTTGGATGGGGAATGAGGAGGCAATGAGATGGTCAGCCAAGGGGTTGAGAGAGGAGAGTAAGTCCGGGATTCGCACCCGGAATTGGCTTCGACACCATAGTGATCAAGGATTGGACTTCTAGACTCCAATCTTCAATACTTCTAAACATTGTCTTAAATGTATTCTAACATGTCTCTCGACATGTTATTTTTAAGGGCAAAACGATATGTATTTTTAAGAAAATAGATTATGTCATTTTGTAAAATATATGCCGACATGTCCAATTTTTTATGATGTATCAGCCGACATGACTTTTAAATATATCACCCGCTATTTTATTTTATGTTATATTAGCAGACTAGCAACATATGTTTAAATAACATATATATTTTATTATTTATGTTTAAATCGAATAGACTTATTTCGATTTTTTAACGTTTTATTCATAAAACCAATTTTTGTATAATTATTTCATAATTTTTTAATTTCATATTGCAAAAAATATAAAATATTTAATACATTTATTAATTGATTGTAGGGGTTCAAACGAGTCGAGCTCGAGTCGAGCTTGGCAAAATTTCCAAGCTCGAGCTCGAGCTCGAGCTTTTCATTTCGAGCTCGAGCTCGAGCTTTTCATTTCGAGCTCGAGCTCGAGCTCGAGCTTTTCATTTCGAGCTCGAGCTCGAGCTCGACGAGCTCATTTTTCTCAGCTCGAGCTCGAGGCCAACTTATCGAGCTCGAGCTCGAGCTTCGAGCTCGCGAGCTCGAGCTCGAACTGCTCGCGAGCTTTTTAGCTCATGAGCTTTATTTTCTTATTTTTCTTATTATTTTTTTATTTTTTATAAAAAACTTATAAATAAAAAGCTCGCGAGCCGGCTCGCGAGCTCATGAACAACATTAGATGAGCTCGAGCTCGACTCGTAATCGAGCTCGAGTCGAGCTTTTTTCGTGCCGGCTTATCGAGCTTTCGAGCCGGCTCAACTCAACTTGCACCTCTAATTGATTGTTTGCAAGTTTTTAATAAAAATTTATAAGTTTAAAAAGACTTGCAATCAATCAAAAATTTTTAACTTTTAAATCTTCTTTATTTGCAATAAACTTATTGTTATCAAAATAAGATTGTTGTATACTATTAAATATATTTTATAATATATCATTTTGTGTTTGTTAGTAATATTTTATCTTAGATACTATTTGATTTTATTTTATAATATTATTGGCTCATTTTTATTTATTTATTTATTATTTTTCTGTTTTTAAACATATAATTAAAGTTGGTACACATAAAAATAAATTTTTTTATTTATAAGATATAGAAATCAGAAATTTTAATATATCTCTGACATGTCTCCGACTTCCGACATCAGACATTTAAAAACTAATCTGATATGACGCCGACATCCGATATTTAAACATTGCCTCTAAATGAGAGTTCTCGCCCTCCATTTATAATTTTCAAAAGACTAATGAATGATTATGATTGGCCAAACACTTTGACTCAAATAAAACATAAAATTATAACTCGAAATAAAATATGACAAGAGACAAAAATACAAAGATTGTCGAGCCGCTCGAAATTAGCAGTCCCAATCATCACTGCGTATGTGGTCGTCATGAGTAGACCCTGTAGAGAGAAATGAAAAGTGCATTTTATTCTTCCACAAAGGGGCTTTATATAGGAACTACAACATGACTCACAACACCGATAGGCGGTGTGAGACTAAACACAATAATACTAAAGTACTGATATCTCTAACACTCTCCCTCAAGCTGAAGGGGAAACCTACAACTTGAACACGACATAAAACAGAAGGTAAAAGAAGGTTGGCAACATGGGACAAAACAGCAGCCACCGAGGCCCAACCGCGTGTCACCAGTGATACAACAACCGGGCAAAGGTCACACGACGTTGGTCTACAAACCGACCATGATCACGCTGGATACACTCGGAGCTGAAACTAGGTCAACCAAGAATGCCAAACCATTCCTACCACAAAGGGAAGAAAAAAACGGGGAGACGCAAACAACAAACGAAATCAACCTAGGGGCTATGCGTGACTAAGGCAGGAGTCAGGAAAGAGGCATCCGAGTCACCGTTATCACAAACACTCCCCCTCACGTGGAATACGTGCAAGAAGGCATAGACTATGCCTGGAGGCCGTGACGTACACTCCCCCTCACGTAGACCACGTGCATGTGTGGGACCCTCGTCGGGTACATGAAACCAGATCACGTGGAGAAATGCTGAAATCGTAAAGAGACGCAAACAACAACACCAACATACCAACAAACAACTTTAAAAAAACTAGACCAGAAAGAAAAAGAGGCTCATGCGGTAGCAGCAAGGCACGACCAGCAGATCAAGCAGAGATGGAGGTGCTGGAGGAGGAGGCGCAGCGGCAATAGAAGGCCGACAGGAGAAGAGGGACAAACCCTAGCTGCACGCAGAGGAGACATAATCCAGAGAGGAGCAGTAACGAGCTTTGGCAGGGGTGCTGATGATGACCAGCGAGGAAGAAGATGTTAGGAAGAAGACGTTGTGATCTTTGACAAGATGCAGAGGGGAGCCGACGGGATCAGCGGGATCCGGCGCTGATAAGAGCTGCGCCAGGTGCAGCAAGAGAAGACGAAGAAGAGAAGGGATTGTCGACTGGAGAAGCAGAGCCGTCGGAAGCAGACGGCGAAGCCGTCGGGAGAAGCAGAGACGACATCATACGACAACAGCAGCGACGAAGTCGTCGGGAGAAGCATCGAAAGGCGTCATCGTCGTCGGGAGAAGCAGCGAAGTCGTCGGGAGAAGCATCGACAGGCGGCGTCGTCGTCGGGAGAAGAAGCAACAGGCGTCGGCGAGCGTTAGCAGCACAGGCGTCGATGATGCAGGCGGAAACAGCAGCGGAATCAGAACCGCTCCTGTCGACGGGATCAACGATAGACAGGAGCGGGAGAGTGGGGCGTGAGCCGTAGCAGGGCGCGAAAATAGAAGTACGTGTCGGGGGAGGAAACAGTGGCGGAAGCAAAAATCGGGGAAAAAATTTATTTAGGTTCCAGATCGATGCTCTGATACCATGTAGAGAGAAATGAAAGGTGCATTTTATTCTTCCACAAATGGGCTTTACATAGGAACTACAACATGACTCACAACACCGATAGGCGGTGTGGGACTAAACACAATAATACTAAAGTACTAATATCTCTAACAGACCCGAACGGGTCGGGTGGGCTACTCCCCATCAGAAATACCCCGAGAGAAGAAGCTGGGGAAAATACAACATTGGGAAATCTGTGGTTTCTTATTTCTCTTATTCTCATTTCCTTATGGAATATTATTCCCTCATTATGTGATTAACTCACGAACTTCTTCTGGTGCTCTAACATTCAATATGTATGCACTACTACTAAGCACACCACCATGCAGCCTCTGCTTCATATACGAGCATGCAACCCATGCTCTGACAATCATCTCTACAGTTTCCAATTTCAATCCTCCTCTCTTGATATAGATGGTTAAACAATGATAGTTATTCTTCTTTATTTGCTAAGCAATGGGAGTTGCGGAGATGAGAATGCCTATGTGGATGTGCGGAACTGGATAAAATTAGGAATGAATGTACCGGGAATAAGACATGAGTAGCACCAATTGTAGAGAAGATGCGAGAAGCTTCATTAAGACGGTTCAGACACGTACAAAGGAGACCATTAGAGGAACTTGTTAGGTGTTGTGAGAGTTGAGCCACTAGGCATGTTAAACGGGGGAAGGGCAGACCAAAAAAGACTTGGAATGAAACTATAGGGAAATACATGATATACTTAGGCATTAGTGAGATTATGACTAAAGATAAAGCGCAATGGCGACAAAGGATCCATATAGCCGACCCCACTATGTTGAGATAAAGGCTTGAGTGTTACTTTATTGTTGTTGCGTTCCTTTAAAGATTTTTTTCCTTTTTACTTTTAATCTCAGATAACATGGAATGGATTGTACATTCTTGAGCATCTAAGGCTGTTGGCGTTGAATGAAAAAAGGAAGTTCTCACTCCTTTTTATATATAGGAAGAATAATATAGATTGCCATTAAAACAAGAATAAGAGATAAAAATACAGTTTAAAAGTTATATTCCCCCTTAGTTCAACTGTCTTACCTATGAAATGTCCAAGAGTAACTGCTAACAAGGTTGAAGCACCCATATAAGCTCACAGAATAGTTACAAAAAGACAGTATTTTAGACAGTTGAAGAAACAAGAGAAATGTTTAGCAAGAAATATTAATAAAATTATGCAGATCAAAATAGAAACTTATAGTCTCGATGTCAACACATACCAATCTGACTGTTGACTTTTGACCACTTGGAAGATAGATAGTATGAGGTCCAATACCATGACAACACTCATGGCAAATTGTGTGGGTAAAGAAAGACTCAAAATCTATGTACTCCTGCTGCTCCTCACTAATGCAGAGATTTGCAATGGGTTGGAGAATATGCTTAAACCTGACATGAATAACTTATTATTGTTCTATGTTTTCTTTGTTTGAAATTGAACAAAGAAGCAGAAAACTTCAAGGACTGAAGTGAAGTCAGTACAAACTAGGCTTCAGAGATATTCTTGAGCATGACCATTGATGTTCCACGTTCACTAACAATACGTTCATCATTTGGTAAATTAAACGCCACTGTTTGAGGACCTTTCACATCCTGCAATTAACAAAATAAGTATGTTCTTCAGTTTACAGACTCGATCAAATCTTAAATTATAATTGATTCCAAAAGCATATTATGAATATAGTAAATGCGGACAAAATAGTTGTTAAGAAAGAGAGTTATTTGGGTCAAGAATGTTGTGACGACAAATTATTAAACCAATGTGACTTATGAACTCAAATGGCACGAGACCTTTACCCAGCGGCAGGATACCTTGTAACTTGGACATTCAAAAAAAAACTTTTACTATCATAACCATGTAAATACATGCTATTACTAATCCAACCTTTATCCAATGTACTATCAGCATACTACTTAAAACTTACCATACCAGCATAATACTCAATGGTCATGGTAGAATAGACAATCCACTGTCAGGTTTTTAGTTGATAAAATACCAGGAAAATTGACAATCTTCCGTCCACCTAAATATAATTTCAAATAGAGCACCAATCTGCTGTCATCTATCATGGCCTCATTGGAGCTATGCTGCACAAATAAAACTTCCATGAAGAAGACTCGTAAGAGACATTACAAAAGTAGTGACATGCAAGTGTGTCCTCTTACAACTATAGAGAAGGTCAATGTTTTTTCCTCACTGTGCTCATAAATTTATCTTTATTGTCAACTCATTGTTGCCACCGATATGATTTCATGTATACGAGTGCATGTTGGAGGCAAAGGTATCCAATCTTTGGTTCATATTTTCCAAATCGCCGGACCTCCTTGTTAGATATGATGTATATTATGAGTAGTAGTGTTAAATTTGAGTCACCTTGGGTGTTAGGATCACCCTCCGTTATTCATGTATATGTATTACTTTGTTCAATTGTGAATACAGAGAAAACCCCTTTTCCTATCATGGTATCAAAGCGACAGGGTTCCGCACTCCTCCGTACGCCGTCGCTTGTTTTTGCTGGTTGGGCACGCCTTCTTCCTGCTCGATTGATCGCAAGCATCTGCAACAGCGAGTCTTCAACAATGAGCCTTCTTCCCGCCCGATCCCGTACACATCTTCTGCGACAGCTTCTGCCGATCCCGTTCGCCTTCAACCGATCTTTCACAGTGCACGCAAATGACAGCAGACGTACTCTCTAGACTCGGTATTGCCTCCACCGTCCTTCCTCAGTCTCGGCGATTTCTCCGCAGCGTCCTTCCGCCGGCTCCAGCGATCTCCGCTCAGTCGGCTCCAGCAATCTCCACTCCAGTTTTCCATTCTGCCTTTCGCGGTCTCCTACAGTTGGCCTTTGAAATTCCTGTTGTTCCTCACTTGCCCTTTGCTACCTCCTGCAGTCGCTTTTGTTTGTTTCGATTACGCCGCCGACCTTCTCGATCCGTTTTCGGCAGACTTTTCAACCTGACGGACCCCTCCGTCCTCTGTTTTGTTTCGATGGCGTCACCTCGCTCCTCTTCCGCCTCCCTCCAGAAGGCCTTGGTGATTGTTGAGGGTACTCTTCCTCCTGCACCCTCTACTGCTCAGCCCGGTGCTCCTTGTCGTCAGCCGGTCCGCTGTCACTATTGCAAGTGTCTTGGACACATCCAATCCGAGTGTCGCAAATTTTAGAGGGCTCAACAGTCTGGTCAGCAGCGCGCTCCTGGTGTTCCTTCCGCTCACTTTTCGGCTCCAGCAGAGTCTCTCTTGGTATCTGAGCTTGCGCAGCTGATTGCCCATCAGTTCTTCCAGCAGTTTTCACTGCCCCGCTCTCTTGCCTCTGTCTCTCAGCCGGCTGCCTCCGCTTCTGTAGGTATCTCCACCTCCGACTGGTTGCTTGACTCTGGAGCGACTTTTCACATGACCTATGATGCTACACACCTTTTGTCCTACCAGCCTATCTCCCATGTCCTTAGTATCATGGTAGCAGATGACACCATTCACTCCATCACCAGTCGTGGTCTCCTTCATACCAGCCATTTTCATATTCCCGATGTTGCCTACATACCTAAGTCATCCATGAACCTTATATCTGTCAATCAGCTCACATCTCATGGTTGTCTGGTTATCTTTGATGAATTTACATGTCATGTGTATGATCGTCTGACTGGGGCACTCCTTGGGGCTGGTCGTCGTCGTTGTGGAGTGTGCGTACTTGATCGTCCCCACGTTCCATCCACTTCATCGTCACCTGCAGCTTTCTTTATTTGCCTTCCTTCAGTGGGTTTCGCTCAGTGACATCACTATCTTGGTCATCCTAGTGATTCACGTCTATCTTCTCACATCAGTCGTGACTTCCTTGGTCGTGTTTCTATTGATCGGTCTTACTCATGTTCGGGCTGTAAGCTCGGTAAACAACTACAACTCTCCTATCCGTCTAGTGAGTCCAAATCTCAGCATCCTTTTGATTTAGTTCATTCTGATGTATGAGGACTCACACATTTTGTATCCAAGGGTGGACACCAGTACTATATTCTTTTTGTTGATAACAATTCTCATTATTGTTGAAACTATTTTATGCACTCTCGATCTGAATTTTTTCAGATCTATGTTACTTTTTCTGTTATGGTGCACACACAGTTTTCTGCTTTTATACACATTTTCCGTTCTGACTCAGGGGGAGAGTATCTTTCTCAAGCTTTTCGAGATCTGCTAGCTACCCACGACACTCTCCCTCAGCTTGCCTATCTCGGTGCACACGCTCAAAATGGCACCGCTGAAAGGAAGCATCGTCATATTATTGAGACAGTTCACACCCTTCATATCTCCTCTCACGTTCCTCATCATTTATGGACTGATGTTGTTTTCACTATTGTCTATCTTATTAATCTGCAGCCCTCCACTTTCCTTCAGGGCCAATGTCTGATGAGTGTCTGTACTCTCGACCCCTACGTTACACTCATCTTCGTCTTTTGGTTGTCGATGTTATGTTCTACTTTCTCCACGTAAGCGAACTAAGCTCTCTGCTCAGTCTGTTCCTTGTGCCTTTCTTGGATACAGTACTGAACATAAGGGCTATCGATGTTCTGACCCTGTTGCACGTCGACTTCGCATCTCACGCGATGTTACCTTTGACGAGTCTAACTCTTTCTTCATGTTGTCTGCCCACTCGACCTCACACTTATCTGTTACTCTCACTGACGTGCAATTTCTCACTCTTCTCATCTCTCCGCCTCATGTATCCTCCCCTCCGGTATGTCCACCTCCTATTCTCTTGCCACAGTCTACTCTGTCACCTCCTCCTCTCTTGTCGCAGTCTACTTCGTCTCCTCCTCTTTCCTTGTCGCAACCTACTCTGTCACCTTCTCACTCCTCTCCTCTGTCACACACTTCTCCCTCTAATGAGTTGTCCACTTGGGACCATGTCTCTCTTCCTTATTACTATACTCGTCGTCCTCCTCTTATCTCCTCGCCTCCAGTGCCCCCAGACTCAGTGCCTACATCCTCCAGCTAGTGCGCTGTGAATGCTCCTCCTGTGCGCCACAACCCACGACGTGAGGCGTTCTCCAGACCGCCTTAGCCTTGTTACCCTACCACTGGACCTACAACTCTTCCTACTACTGCCTGCAGTACTCCAAAGCCGACTTCCTACCGTGAAGATGCCTAGATACCTGAATGGCAGGTTGCTATGTCTGCTGAGTTGGAGGCGCATGAGCACACTCGCATATTGGACCTTGTTCCTCTTCCACCTGGTGTTGTTCCTATTACTTGCAAGTGGGTCTTTAAGGCCAAGACTCGCTCTGATGGTTCTGTGAAGAGGTACAAAGCTCGACTAGTTGCTCGTGGTTTTCAGCAGGAGCAGGAGAGAGACTAGGACGTGACCTTTGCTCCAGTCACTCACGTGACTGGTCCTTGTCACAGCTCGACGTGAAGAATGTCTTTCTTCACATTCATCTTCAGCAGGAGGTATACATGCCTCCTCCTCCTGGTCTATCCTCTCCTCCAAGTCTTGTCTGCCGCTTGAGGCGAGCTCTTTATGGGCACAAGCAGACGCCCCACGCATGGTTTGCACGTTTCAGTTCAGTCATTACAGCCGTCGGTTTCCAGCCATGCCCACATAATCCAGCTCTAGTCGTGCACTCCTCTCGTGGCTGGACCCTTTTGTTACTTTACGTGAATGATATGATTATTACTGGTGATTATCCTTCTCATGTGTCCTTCATCAAGTATCACTTTCAGCAGCAGTTTCAGATGACTGACCTTGGACAACTGAGCTACTTTTTGGGTCTTCAGGTCAGCTTTACAGACAACGGGTTTCAGCTCTCTCTGTCTCTCAGCAGCGCTACACATCAGATCTCGTTACTCGGGCTGCTCTCTCTAACTCTCGCACGGTGGACACCCCTACAGAGCTCCACCTTCATCTACGCCCGGATGATGAGGTTCAACTCTTTGATCCTATTCGATACCGCCACCTCGTGGGGAGTCTCGTTTATCTCACCATTACTCGTCTCGACATTTCCTATGTTGTTCATATGCTGAGCAAGTTTGTTAGTGCAGCCGCCTCTGTGCATTATGGTCATCTGCTGCAGCTCCTGCGCTATCTCTGGGCGACGACTTCTCGTGGTCACTTTTTCTCCAGCAATAGTTCTCTACAGTTCCGTGCTTACTCGGATTCTACCTGGGCTAGTGATCCCGTTGACCGTCGTTCTGTCATTGGTTTCTGTATGTTCTTGTGTTCTTCACTTGTTACATGGAAGTCCAAGAAAAAGACCGGTGTTTCTCATTCCAGCACTGAGGCTGAGCTTCGAGCCATGACTACCACCACTGAGGATATTATTTGGCTCTGTTGGCTTCTTGAGGATCTTGATATCTCTTTTCCAGATCCCACTCCACTCTACTGTGAAACACCGGTGCCATTCAGATTACTCTAAACCCGGTGAAGTATTCTCTCTCCAAGCATATCGGGGTAGATGCTTTCTTCCTGCGTGAGCACTATGGTCGTGACACTCTTGCTCCTTCATTTATTCACTCCGAGCAGCAGATTGCAGATTTGATGACAAAGCCGCAGACGAGGACCCAATATGCTTATTTACTGTCCAAACTCTCGGTGTATGATCCCTCGTGAGTTTGTGGGAGGGGGTGTTAATATGATGTATATTAAGAGTAGTAGTGATAGCTTAGAGTCACCTCGGGTGTTAGGATCACCCTTCGTTATTCATGTATATGTATTACTTTGTTCAATTGTGAATACAGAAAAAACCCTTTTTCCTATCACTCCTAATGGTGTCGACTTCAATGAACTCCTGTAGGTGATGATTCATGGGGTTACCACTCAAACAACAACCATTTCCCTTCTCTTACCAGACACTCAAACTACAGCTCTGACTTCCCTCAATCCTGATTCTTTGTTAGTCACATTCCCCCGCCCGCATCTTCATCCCCAACCCAGTTGCACGTCCATCCCCGTCGACCCCTTGAGCCACAACTCTTTCCCATCGCCTTCGTCTTCCCCATCTCCATCCGACAACAACCGACATACCCTAGATCCCGAACTACCACAGTCTCCTAATCCCCTCCCCTCCTTCGATTGAGTCTGAGGTAGCATCCACCCTTTCATCCTGACCTCGAGCCACCACCCCTATCATCTCCCCATCGCCACACTCCCATTAGAGCCCTCTAGTCTAAACCCCAAGCCTCAACCCCACCTCCTATCTCTCAACTAGCTGGTCACCTCCTTTTACGATGGTCGTGGCACACCCAAAGCCCAATCCTGAATCATGCCTCCACGTGCACGCGTAAGTCATTATTCTGAGTACTTGCTCTTGTTTCATTGTATGCCTGGACTACGTTGTAATGGATGTGCTAATATACTTATTTTCCTCTTGACTTTGTATTGATTTGCAGGGCTTATTCGCATTGCACTTGATTAGATTTCCAAGACACTACACTTATAGCTGCATTTGTTCAGATTCCACTTTTCACAATATACCTGTCAGATTTGGTATTAGAGCATATGAATATTGTTGCGGAGCAACATCCGCACCCATATCACGCCCTTTTGATAAACAAGACAACCATTTAGGTTTCCCACCAATGTTTAATTCTCATACGTCTAGCGTCCTTTAAGGACAAGGTCTGGTTCGACGTCATTCCAATGGATGTAGCACTCTTTTGTTAAAGCGACCCGAATTGTATGATCACTATGCCATGCGTTACGACTTACAATAGATCAAACACGTGTATTTCCTTAGATAAGGGTTGAAAAATTACTTAATCCCTGACCCAACCCAAGGTGATAGCCTCATCTTTTAGCAATGGCTCTTCCAAGCAACTATACATATTGAGGAGTGAAATCAAGAGGGAGAGTCTGGATTAAGGGATCGTGTTTGTAGTGACCACCACCTTAACTTCTAAAGTCCTACTGACACGAGTATTACTCATCCGACGCATGCAAGATGACAAAATAAATATCACGCTCGAGGAGCTCCATGACGAGCTTTCCCATCTATGGGATATTTAGCACGCGATATATATTGTTTCAAGGGTATCCTTGCTCAACCTTCCCCACTACCGTATGAACCCGATTAAGCATGTCGAGGTGAAGCGACAAGTTGACGCATGTGCATTAATAGCCATGCCATTATAAGATAACAATGAAATTCCATTTTTCGACTCCTCATCGCGATGACCTTCTGGACGCGATGGCTGGTGCCCATATTTAGGAGCGAAAACCATCAGATTAAGGGACAAGAGGGAGACAAGTGGAAGATGACCTTCAAAACAAAGAATGACATGTATGAGTGCTTAGTGATGTCGTTTGGGCTATCAAATGCCCCAATACATTCATGAGTAATGGATCTGGTATTGCGACCCTATATAGGTAAGTTCCTAATGGTGTATTTCGACAATATTTTAATATATATATACTAATAAAAAAAGTTCTTTTGAATTTATATAATTAATCTTGGCCATCTAATATCACCCATCCTTGAAATCAAGACCCTTAAATCTACTTTAATATGAATCACATATTTCTCACGCCTAAAATCTTTTGGCGGCAGAACTCCCACAAAAATATGCTAGGACAAACCCTTAAATCAACTTTATGGCATGCCATTTCTTCAACCATTACACCTTGTGCCTGCCATTTTGATGGTCACCTGGGCATCCATCGATCTCCTCTCTCTTACACTTCAATGTCTGGTGATTGAAAAATCCACTCCTGCCGCAGCTTCCTCCGTCACCGACGACTTCAAGCTCCACCTCCGATTCTAAAACCGTGACCAGGTCTATTCCATTATTTGATCTTCCTATTCGGCTATAATTGCTACGGTCTGCTTCTTCTCTGCTCTTCCTATTCATCTATTCGAACACTTGAATTTTTCTTGTTCCTGTTGGGAACCTCTCAAATCATATGTGAATCATCTTTTGCTTCCCTCTTTCAAAAATCGGATCCCTCTTGCGCTGGTTTGCCCGATTTTTATAATAATCATTATTTATTGTAACTTCACTTCGGATAAATTCATTCAACTTATGTGAATGAGAATGATCATGCAACAAATATAAAAGATAAACAAAATACATGACCAACTCCCTACACTGAGGTCTTATGATGCTACAAGGAAATCCTAAGAGGGGTACATGGTCAGAAGGCTCGGTAGGTGGAGTATAGAAAAATTCATCTTGTGGGTGACGAATACTTAAGCGACTCCAGATGTGCACACTAAAATATGAGTTAACGACATGCCAAATATCCCACAAGGTATGTAACTGTTATGCCCTAACTAGGAGAGAAACTAAGAGAAGATGTAGAGGAAGCTAGAGAAAGAGATTAGGGTTAGGGTTGAGAGAAGAGGAAGAACCTGAATATATTCTTGCATGCCATCCAAAGAGAGGGGTCCGGATATTTATACCCCCGGACCCAAGACCGGCCGGCCAAGGGGGCCGGCCGGCCCAATGGGGCTGAACCCGGCGTGGTTCAGCCCCCCCCCCCCCCCCCCCCCCCCCCCCCGAGCCATATATTTAAGAAGAGGGGGCTGAACCCATTGGTTCAGCCCCAATAACGCCACATCCGTGCCGCCGCCGCTTGTAATGTTGTCCAAACAACCGAGCCTCGTCCGGGGGCGTAACATTCCCTGCCCCATCAAAAGTCAACTTGTCCCCAAGGTGATAGTCCGGGTAAAGCTCCTGGAACTCCAGTAAATCGACCCAAGTATTGTGCTCTGCCGAGAGATCCTTCCACTTAACCAATAGCTCGGGACAGTACGCTGTGCCACGGCGTTTCCACTTAACCAACAGAACATCCTCCGGAAGCGGGCGAAGCTCGCCACCACTAGTAGCCTCGGGTAACACGGGGAAGACCGGAACAGCAGGCCCCAACTTCCGCTTCAGCAAGGAGACATGAAAGGTAGGATGAATCCGGGAGCTCGCCGGTAAGGCTAAGGTATACGCCACCGGCCCGACACGCCGCGTGATCCGAAATGGTCCATAGTAGCGGGGTGCCAGTTTCTGATTTGTCCGCTGGGCCACCGACAACTGGCGATAAGGACGAAGTTTGAGGAAAACGTCATCCCCCACCTGAAACTCCCGCTCGGTACGATGACGATCGGCCTGAATCTTCATACGATCCTGTGCTGCTCGAAGGTTCTCCCGTAGGGTGGTGAGAGTCCGATCACGATCACGGAGCGCCCGATCAACTGCTGCCACGGCCGTACTCCCGGGCTCATAACTGCTCAAGGTAGGAGGTGGACGCCCATAGACGACCTCAAACGGCGTGAGTTTACTGGCCGAGTGATAAGAAGTGTTGAAACAGTACTCCGCCCAATGTAGCCAACTAGTCCAGGTCCGCGGCTCATCCATGACAAAACAGCGAAGGTAAGTCTCGACGCCCCGATTTAAGACCTCGGTCTGGTCGTCAGTCTGGGGATGATGAGCCGTGCTGAAACGTAAGGAAGTCCCCTGCAAGCGGAATAGCTCTGTCCAAAATCGGCCTACGAAGGTCGGATCACGGTCGGAAATGATCGCGCGGGGAACACCATGCAAACGAACAACCTCCCGCACAAATAAGGTCGCAACAGACTCCGCGGTGTAGGGATGGCTCAGAGCAAGGAAGTGCCCATACTTGGACAACTTGTCCACCACTACCAAGATCACTGTTTTCCCCTGCGACTTAGGTAGCCCATCGATGAAGTCCATAGAAACCGTGTCCCAGATCTGATGTGGAATTTCCAAGGGAGTGAGGAGGCCGGCCGGAGAAGTAGTCTCATATTTTTGTCGTTGGCACACCGCACACGTCTGTACGAACTCCTGAATGTCGCGGCGCATGCCCTTCCAAAACACGTTGGCCCGAGCCCGCTGAAGGGTGCGAAGAACGCCGGCGTGGCCGCCTGTCGGCGACGAGTGAAACTCATGCATCATCACCGTGCGCCAAGCAGAATGAGCAGGAATGACCACCCGCCCGTGATAGAAGAGTCGGTCATTCTGTAAATGGTAGCCTGGAGCTGTCGCATGACCTTGCTGCAAGTCCTCCACAATAGCCCGTAACTCGGGGTCGCGCTGCACCGCGTCTTGAATTTCATCCATCGACTCCAACTGCGGCCCGGAAATGTGTGCCAAACCCCCTTCGGGTAAGCGAGAGAGGGCGTCAGCCACCCGATTATCCTTCCCCGGTCGATATTCGATCGCATAATCATAGCCCAACAGCTTGGTGACCCACTTTTGTTGCAGGGGGGAAGAGATCCTTTGCTCCAAGAAATGCTTCAAACTCTGGTGATCGGTCCGGATCGTAAAATGACGCCCAAGTAGGTAGGGCCGCCAGAGAGCCACCGCATGAATCACCGCCAGCATCTCCTTTTCATACACTGAGAGACCCAGAGTCCGGGGAGCCAAAGCCTTACTGTAAAAGGCGATCGGCCGCCCCTCCTGCATCAAAACCGCCCCCACACCCACGCCAGAAGCATCTGTCTCGACCACGAACCGTTTGGTAAAGTCCGGGAGTGCCAACACTGGAGTCGTCGTCATAGCTCGCTTGAGCGCCTGGAAGGCGGTCTCGGCCTCAGCGTGCCACTCAAAAGCATCCTTCTGTAGCAGCTGTGTAAGTGGCCTAGCAATCTTCCCGTAGTCCCGTACAAAGCGTCGGTAGTACCCAGTGAGGCCTAAGAACCCCCGCAGTGCCCGAATGGTCAACGGTCGGGGCCACGACAGCATATTCTCGATCTTTCGTGGGTCTGCCTTCACCCCTTCAACAGAAACTAGATGCCCCAAATATTCCACCTCAGGTTGTCCGAAAGAACACTTAGACCGCTTAGCATATAACTGGTGTTGCCGAAGAGTAGACAAGACCTGAGCCACATGAAGTAGATGATCCTCCCAAGTAGCACTGTAAATCAGGATGTCGTCGAAAAAAATCAGGACGAAGCGTCGCAGGAAGGAACGGAAAATCTCATTCATATTGGCCTGAAAGGTAGACGGCCCCCCAGTCAATCCATTGGCCATCACTAAGAACTCATAGTGACCGTCATGAGTTCTGAAGGCAGTCTTATGCACATCCTCCTCTTTCATCAGGATCTGATAGTAGCCGGACCGCAGATCCAGCTTGGTGAACAGGGTCGCCCCATGCAACTCATCCAAGAGCTCCTCGATCACGGGAATCGGAAACTTGTCCTTCACAGTTACACTGTTCAAGGCCCGGTAGTCCACGCAAAATCGCCATGATCCGTCTTTCTTCTTAACCAAAATAATCGGTGCGGAAAAAGAACTGGTACTAGGCCGTATGATACCTGCATCAAGCATTTCCTTCACACTGCGTTCAATCTCGGCCTTCTGGATGTAGGGATACCTGTACGGGCGGATGTTGGGCGGTTCCGCCCCAGTCTGTAACACAATCTGATGATCACGGAAACGTGACGGTGGAAGGGTACTCGGCTCCTGGAAGATGTCATCATACTCCTCTACAAGCGGACGCAACTGATCTGGCACCTGTGTTAATCCCTCCTCGTCCGACCGCACCCCCAGCAGGATTGCCATCAAGCTACTAGACTCCTCCAGCTGCTGCAAACTGCGAAGGGAAATCTCCTTAACTGGAGACGATCTGAGCCCCGTCAAACAGAACTGTCGTCCGCCTTGCATGAATTCCATCGTCATCTGATCCCAATCAAAAGTAACCCGCCTCAGCTGCTGTAACCACTGCACTCCCAAAACCATGTCTGAGCCTCAGATCGGTAAGAGGTAGACGTCCGTGCACCCCACATATTCCTGCATCCGAAGCTCTACCGCCTTCAACATCCCTTGGCACTGTAACTTGCTGCCGTCTGCAACCATGACCTGAAAGGCTGCACCCGTGTCGATCTGTTGCCCCACCTTCCTTGCTACATCAGGATGAATAAAGTTGTGGGTGCTCCCACTGTCGACCAAAATCGTCACCCTCTCACGCCGAACCCGTCCAACCAACCGCATCGTAAGCGGGGGGGGGGGGGGGGATTGCATCCCTCCATGGCATGTAGGGAAACGCCCAACTCCGCCAGGTCTAGGTCTCCCCCAGACTCCACCTCCTCTGGTAATACGTCCTCCTCGAGCTGCTGCTCCTGCTGCAACATGAAAACCTGGACCTTCTGGCACTTGTGACCGGGGACGAACTTCTCATCACAATTAAAGCATAAACCCTTCTCCTTCCGAGCCGCCAACTCGCTCCAAGACAACCGAGTCACCGTTGGCTTGGTACCTGTGGGGGGCTCCCGTCGTGCTGCCATCGTCGGGCCCAAAGCTGGTCTACTCGTGTTACGTGCCCGTTGCCTGTTGAACCTCTCCTCCTGAATACGTGCCAACGTAATGGCATGGTTCAAGGAACGGGGCATGAGTGCCTGAACCTCATCCCGAATATGCTCCTTAAGACCGGATATAAAACAGCTGTAAAGCGTCCTCTCTGGCCACTGAACCCGATTCGCCAACTTCTCGAACTCGGTCCGATACTCCATAACCGACCCCTTCTGACGAAGCTTCTGAAGGAGTGCCTCAAAGTTCTCATACTCCAGTGGCCCAAACCGGGCCGTAAATCCCTCCACGAACTCCCCCCAAGGCACGTACTCCCGTCCCCGCAAGAACCACTGTGTCCATTGGAAGGCATCATCCTTCAGATGGAAGGACGCTAGCTGCACCCACTGGCCTTCAGGCACCTCCTGGTACTGGAAGAATAATTCGGCCTTGTGAATCCATTCCAGGGCGTCGCCGCCCTCGAACTCTGGAAAGTACATACGCGTTAACCCGGGGGTCACCGGGGGTCCTCACCGTTGTGCTCCTGGACCTCCGTCCCTCCTTGCGTGTTCCCCATGCTCAAAACCCCCGTACCCGTGCGGCTGTCCCGCTCCCCAAGGCGGAGGTTGCGGGTGCTGCGGCTGGCCGCCCCACCCTGGGCCAAATCCGACCCCTCCTGGTGGCCCAAACCCGCGTGGAGGAGGAAGGAGCCCCCCCTTTGCTGTCCCACCATGTCGGGTGGCCGCCGGAGCCCCAAAAGCTCCTCCCCGCCTCGGCGCCACTCTTCCGGGGCCGATCCCAGTCCTCCGAAACCTGCTGCAGTGAATCCGGGCGGAAACAGCCCCGCCGGACCCCCGTAACCCGCTCCCGAAGCCGCAGGAGCCCCGTATCCCGCCGATCCCGTGCCGCCGACCCCTCCGTGCCACGCCGCGCCGGCCGGAGCCCCTCCCGCAGGCCGCACGCCCCCGACACCTTCCGCAGCCCGCGCAGAGACGGAGCCGGCTGGATCGGCTCCCGATCCGGCCGAATCCTCGTTGGCCGGGCCCTTCCCCTTCAGTAGGGTCTTCAACTCCTCCAAACGGGTCTCCAGACGCACTTCCAACGCCGCCATGGAATCGGTGAGGCCAACAACATTCTCCTCTAGGGTTTCAATCCGCGAGGATTCCTCTTGATTGCGAGTATTCACCATTGCCGCGAGAATCGACTTCTCTGATACCAATTGTTATGCCCTAACTAGGAGAGAAACTAAGAGAAGATGTAGAGGAAGCTAGAGAAAGAGATTAGGGTTAGGGTTGAGAGAAGAGGAAGAACCTGAATATATTCTTGCATGCCATCCAAAGAGAGGGGTCCGGATATTTATACCCCCGGACCCAAGACCGGCCGGCCAAGGGGGCCGGCCGGCCCAATGGGGCTGAACCCGGCGTGGTTCAGCCCCCCCCCCCCCCCCCCCCCCCCCCCCCCGAGCCATATATTTAAGAAGAGGGGGCTGAACCCATTGGTTCAGCCCCAATAACGCCACATCCGTGCCGCCGCCGCTTGTAATGTTGTCCAAACAACCGAGCCTCGTCCGGGGGCGTAACAGTAACACATTAGGAGGCTTACCCGATAGGGCATAGAAGAATAAGTTGCAAGTGCAACGATCACCAAAACGAATGTTTAGGACATAGACATAAATGTGCAGCTTTGGATTGTGTTGATTATCTCTGATTCTCTAATAAAGAAAAGCTTGTCAGGCGGCTCTCTAGGAGGTATATAAAAGAATCGGTCACGCATGTGAAGACCACCCAAGTGAATAACAGAGACAACACCAATATGATGTGACTCTAAAGTGTGGTGAATGCCCTTAACAAAAAGAACTCATCTAGTGGGTCAGCAGGTGATGTGTCCCCTCATCAAGAGTGTGAGTGGTCAGATGGTAGACTATCAAATCATTGTAAATATGCCAGAGAATTTTTAAGGAAAGCTCTACATACTTGAAGTTACACTCAAAATCCACTCTCTAGGGCAAGATCATGGACGAAAATTGAAGAGATGTCAATAACTCAATACTCGTAAAAGAGTCACTCACCTAAATCTCATCCTCGCAAGGACGCGGAGGCTCATCAGGAGGCTCAACTGGGGGACTCTTCAAAGAACTCGTCAGCAGGGTCATGATTCTTCAGATGAGTACCATCGTGAGGGGGAGTGTTCCCAAAAATGGGTGAGGCGATCATTACGACGTCAACACTAGGACCTTGACTCTCAGCCATGATGTGGCTCAGGACAATGACAGGAAGAGAGGGAAAAGCACGTACTCAATAGTGGGTCAATAGGTAGAGTGTCGATGACTGGATCTCTAGCCGGAGGGGACACTGGGTCTAAGTGAGGTGCGGAGGATGGGTATACCATCACAGTGTTGATGGGTTGCTCGTCCTCACTCTCGTGACCATGCTCATTAGTCATACTAGTGTCACTCTCCACTTGTATCAAACGGTCATAATCGGACTTGAGTCCAAAATCAAGCGGGAAGAGTCTCATCCGAGTGAGATAAAACCAAATCAGGTGTCGGGTCTCTCATGTCAGTGAGAGCATTACTAGACGCATCAGTGGCTAAGCTAAATTCCTAAACTTTCTCTCAGGGTCCGTTCGTTTGCACGAAATTGGAATTCAATATTGGAATTGAATATTGGTGAATATTATGAAATTAAATATTGGTGACTAATTTCAATTTTAGTGTTCGCCTAATAAAAAATATTGTTGAATATTGTGTAATTGATCAATTCTTTTGTTCGTTTGTTGAAGAAAATCCAATATAAGAATTGAAAAATATTATGAAGAAATTACTATAAACAAACGTGCGTTATTGCCGCGATTTTTTCGCACGGGAGCGATATTTTTGTCCGGGCGCAAATTTTTTCGCCCGGGCGAGATTTTTTTCGACCGACCGTGATTTTTTCTCACGGGCGCGATTTTTTCTCACTAGCGCGAATTTTTCACATGATTGCGATTTTTTCGCTCTGTTGCATTTTTTCGCCCGGGAGCGATTTTGTCGCCCGAGCCAGTTATTGTCTCCTGAGCGTGATTTTTTCGCCCGGGGGAAAAAATCGCACGCGGGGGAAAAAATCTCGCCCTAGCAAAAAAATCTCGCGCAGGCGAAAAAATCTCGTCCGGGCAAAAAAAGCGTACCCGAGCGAAAAATCACGCCCGGGCGGAAAAATAGTGTCAGGGCGAATAAAAAATGCTGTCGGGTAAAAAATCTCGCGGTAAGGCAAAAAATTTGCGCCTAGACGAAAAAATCGTGCCCTGGAGAAAAATCGCGGTAGGGTGAAAAAATTGCGTTGGGGCGAAAAAAATCGCCCACGGGCGAAAAAATCGCGCCCGGTCGAAGAAAGCGCGGCCGGACGAAAGATTCACGCCCGTGCAAAAAAAAAACCGCGGCCAGGTGAAAAAAGCGCGGTCGGGCGAAAAATTTGCACCCGGGCGAAAAAGCGCGCCCGGGAGAAAAAATCGCGCCCGGGCGAAAATATCGCGCCCGGGCGAAAATATCGCGCCCGGGCGAAAATATCGCGCCCGGGCGAAAATAGAGCTGTCCGGCGAAAAAAATCGCGCCCGAGCGAAAAATTCGCGCTCGGGCGAAAAATCAAAAGATTCGCGCCCATGCGAAAAAATCGCGCCCGAGTGAAAATAACGCCCGCCAGGTCGAAATACGCCGCCCTGACGAAAAATGCGCGTCTCCTCGAAAAACGCGCTCACGAGCAAAAAACGTGCATCCGTACGACAACATGCGCTCCCGGGCAAAAATCGCGCGCTTATCTTAAAAATGGGTCTTGGCCGGAATTGTCTAATTCTTATATAGATTGAAAAGAATTGTCTTTAGTTCAAAATGAATTCCACAGAATTCATTAAAATTCAAATTTCAATCAACGTCAAGCGAGCAAACGAACGACGGAATTAGATTTTGACCTTCAATTCCAATTCCAGGAGCTCAATTCCTCCTAAAGCAGTCCTTGGGTGATCAAGATGAGCATCTATTCGAGCAAATTGATCAAGAACTAATCATAGGAATTTGACCTTAAGTATCTATATTTGCAGAACACTATAAGAATCTTGACATGTGATGTGATCATCGTGATCTCTATAGGGCACACGAGAGTCATCCAGACGGTCGCTCCAAACATAATCAGATCGTACTCATAGGTGAATGTGATACCTACAAAAGTGCGGTGGTGATCGTGTATATTCAGACTCAGGTTCCTCAAACATAGGAGACGCATAGCGACGATGACCCAAACCCTACCATCATAAATTTGTGTAGTGTAAGGATGATGACATGAAGATCTCATTGTAGAGATGGTTCAGTGCATAGAGGAATCATGTTGCAGGATACAGAATCTACAAAAGTGGTGTGTGGCGCAAGAGGATAACCATTGTAATAAAAAGAGTGCCTCTCAAGTGAAGATGAAGGGTAGTGATAATAGTACGCCATAGAATGAAATCAATAGACTCAATAACTGCGAATAGAAAGAGTGGCTGCAACCTACGCCTGACATCATTTGACGCGTGACAAATCTATAGGTGGTGGAAAACCGGTGCTCTAACCCTAGATGAAGTGCAAGCAATCACACTGTGAATGCAATGGTCCTACAATCAACCCTAGAAGGTCATGCAAACATACATGCAGTCCAATAAAATGCCACTTAAAGTGCATGTGCAAATGCAATTGAGCAATCCAATATAATTAGCAATAAACAATTAATTAAATAAATACACTCAGAGCACATTCGTTCACAACAAATTTAATTGGAAGAACAAAGTTTAATTAGCATGCAATTGAGACCCAAATATTCTAAACGCGCGCCAAATACATCTCGCAAATCAAGAGATTTGACGACAACAAACACATACAATAACACATCCAGCTAGAAATAGTCCAAGCACTCGAATGCAGAAAAACTAAAATACCAAATTACAACTAACGCGTTCAGGGGTAGGTGAAATCCAGTGTTGTAGGAGGGTTGTCGAGCAACTGGAATGGTCAGAGATGGGCTGCTGGCAGTTCGGTGAAGGTTCGGAGGCGGCTAGAGGGTGGTTCCACAAGAGGGAAGGGTTGCCAAAGGTGGACAAAATGTGGATGAATGAAATCGTGGGAGCTTGCTGGATTGAGATGGAGTATGGTAGAGGGATTGAGATGGAGTATGGTAGAGGGATTGAGATGGAGTATGAATAGAACTGAGGTAGAAACTGATAAGAGAGATATGACTTTCAGATGGGATCGGGTAGGAGGAGGTTTCTGCGACTGGACGTAGGGGGAGCTTGCTGGTGGGCGGAAATGGCTAGGAACTGAAAGCAAGGTGTAAGCGGACTAAGGGGTGATCGAGGCATGACGTATGATGGTCGGTGAGGGAGATGGAAAGGCGGATAAGCGACAGGGAGCTGAAGAGGTCAAGCAATTTGCTGTTACAGGAAAAGAACTCGACGGGAAGGCTTACAGACTGAGTGATGGGTTTCAACTGGAGGGACCTTGACGACTAGGCGAAGTAGGGCTTGACTGGGAGAGGGACGATGAAGGCAACTGCCCAAGGCGTCACACCAAGGGGGAGGGGGGCTCACAGAATCCACTGGAGGAGGGTCGACAGTTTCGGTGTCTTTTCTGAACCAAAACATCGACCGTCATATCAGTTGGCGCCTGCATGCATAAATAAGACAAAACTGAAAGTGTACCCAAATCGGGCGACCCATAACATCTGAACTGATCAGGAATCAAATACAACTCAAAATAAAATTGCTGAAGAATGAAGAATCAAAGCCCACAAAATAATCATTATTCTTGTTCATTATATTTGGCTCTTATTGTCTTCTTGGTTTATTAATCCCACAATGTGTATTTGGAGTTGATTGTAGTTGGTCTCCTTATATATAGGGTGCAGTTGTACATGAAAATTAAGAAAAAATGGAATTATTTCGAAATATTTGCTTATATGGTATCAGAGCGTGTGACCCTAAAATTATTTTTAGGTGCAATCTTGCTCTCTGCACGCCCCAAGGCGATTGTGTGGTCTGACATTTCAGTTCACAGACCACGTATCTTCCGCTCTGACTCCAATCTCCACTGGAAATCTATTACCTCCTACTTTTATAATTTCTCCTCCTGCCAACCGGTCCCCAGTCTGGTGTCTAATGTGACCTCCCCTTCCTACTCGCACTGTTCGCTTTGAGCTCTCCTTCGATCGTTTATTCACCGTGCTACCTCAGGTCGCAGGACCCAGTAGTCGCGCTCGACTTCTGGTCGCAGGCCCTTGGATCGCCTTCATCCTCTGGTCGCGCTCAATCATTAACAACCTCCCCAGAAGACCGCTGAAACTGCTTCAACCTCGTCTAAGGCCTCTTCATCTTTGATAGCAGAGATTGCCCCTCAAGCTCACTGTGGCCGCCCTCGTGCGCCTTGCTCCTTACGACCCGAACTCTTCTCTGTCGTGTTCACTCCATTTCCTTCGTGCGACCTCTCCTTAGATCGCCAGTTCCTGTAATTGTAAATGTCTGCATCGACTTTACTTATCCTCGTAAGCTCACTGTGTGACCTCCATCGAGCTCTCCTTAACCGCCCCTTCAGCGGTTTGATCGCTCTCTGCCGCTTCTCCTGTGAGTTGCATTGTCTTCGTGAGATCGTCGTGCGACCTCTCGTCACATGATCGTCATGCGAACTCTCCATTGAACTTGCCTTAACCACCCCTTCCATGGCTTAATTATTCTCTGCATTTCCCCGTCTCCAGGTCGCCGAGATTGTTGTTGCCAATCTTCTGCACGCAGAGTTCTCTGGTGTCGAGCTCATGCTTGCTGAGCTCACAGAAACTGTTACGGTTCCTGTCAGTCATGAGAACAATCAGGGCTCATTCCAGCACCTGCTCCCGCCTTGAAATCGACATTTTACGGGATGAACTTTGGCGCCTGCAGGAGTTAATTGTTTGCACCTCTGGCTCCATGGCCTCTACCTTCCATGTCAACCTTGCGTCTTACCCTCTTGGCTCATCGTGGATTATGGACTATGGAGCTACCAATCACGTGTCTCCACAAAACTCTCTCGCTATAATGATGCCCCCGCTCCCAAATTTATCTCAGTTGCGAATAGTGCCACCACCCCTGTTTATGGATGTGGAGATCTCGTTGTGACCCTTCCTTTCTTTACGCTCTGTTAATCATGTCCATGACTCTGCCTTCGATCTTCTCTTCGTCGGTCGCCTTACTCAAGAGTATGACCGTTCCATTACTTTTATCTCATCTTCTTTTGTGGTGTAGGATCGCCGGATGCGGCATGTCATGGTACTGGTGGACCGTTAAATAGGGAATACACTTTAGATATTCATGTCTCCATATTATCCTCGATTACTTACGTTGACTAGCATCGTCGACTTGGTCATGCTCCTCTTCTTATCCTCCGCAAAGCTCTTCCTGATTTTCAATTTTTTGAGTTTCAATGTAAATTTGTATACACGGAAAGCAACACCAACCTACCTTCCCCTCTTATTGTTCTCAGAGCTCCGCTCTCTTTGACTTGGTCCACTCAGATATTTGGTGTTCGGATAAAACAGTCAATCTATCTGGCTATCGATATTTTCTGACCTTTATTGATGACCATTCTCGCGTCAACAAATTATACTTACTGTGTGATCGTTCTGAGGTGTTACGATGCTTTTATTCCTTCATCAATGAAACTCGTACTCAATTCTCGAGCACCAATAAACTTCTTCACATTTATAGTGCTCATGAGTATATAATCCACAAATTTCAGGACATCTGTGAACTCCTTGACATTCTCCATCAGACATCATATGTCTATACACCACAAAAAATAGTATCGACAAGCGAAAGAACCGTCACCTTATGTAGGTTGCTCGTTCTCTTATGTTCCAGATGTACGGTCCAACACAGTATTGGCACTTTGGTGTTTCTATCGTGTATTATTTAATTAATTGCATGTCGCCGACGGCCCTCAACTTTGTTACTCCTTTCTTCATTTTGTATCCTTCCACACTTCCCTTCTCCCCCCTCATCAAATTTTTGGATGTGTCTGCTTTGTCCATCATCTCAAACCTCACGTCGATAAGTTGATAATTCGTGCTACTAAGTACATCTTTGTCGGATACATTCGTACACAAAAAAGTTATGTGTGACATTCTCCTACTACTGGGAAAAAATCACCTCTGCGGATGTTAACTTCTTTGAGGAACAACCGTCTACACAGCTCCTCATGACGTTATATCTCTCACGGCTCTCCCACGCCAGTTTGTTCCCACTTACACTGCTCCTCCCTTGCTTCCTATTCCTAATCCTGTGCCACTTTCCTCCCCTACTCCCTACACCTCCCGTCACCCCCTCTCCTCCTCTACAAGAGTACACTTGTCGTCGTCCTCAACACTCTGCGGATGTTAACTTCTTTGAGGAACAACCGTCTACACAGCTCCTTATGATGTCATATCTCTCACGGCTCTCCCACGCCAGTTTGTTCCCACTTACACTGCTCCTCCCTTGCTTCCTATTCCTAATCCTGTGCCACTTTCCTCCCCCACTTACACTGCCCTACGAAGGTTGTCGTCAACTGATGCTGCTCCCTGGGCCGATAATCTGCCTATAGCTTCCTCCAACGATGCGGCTGCTTCTACCGCTCGACCACTCTCTAATTATGTATCCTTGCACCGTCTATTTTCTCCCCTTCGCAGGTTTGCGGTGTCCGTGTTCTCTAAGAAATGACCGCTCTCTAGGCCAATCAAACATGGGACCTTTTTCCCCTACCTCCTGGTCATTCTTCGGTTGGCTGTAAATGGTCCTTTAACGTCAAGCATCATTCTCATGGGACCTATGAAACACCGGTAAGAGTACGAGCACCGGGTACAATACGTTTCTCGTACGGTGGTACGTGGAGATAAAAAAAATAAGGCTACGGGTACTTTCAGGGTACGGTCTTAATAAAATGGATCTATGTATAAATATATATAAATGTAGTAAATATATACGCTACCTTTTTTAAAAGAGGGAAAATATAAAAAATAGAAAAATTCATATCGAGAAGTAGAAAAAACATCAAATCCTTTTATACATAGTAAATTAACAAAATAACCAAATTTAAAATAAACCCCTCATAGTTCTAACGATAAAAAGAAACTTAAGTTAAAATCACATTTTGTTACTATAGTAAACAACACTGCTAGTTGCATTTATGAGTCATTTTCTCTTTTCTAAAATATATGAAAATTTGTTTGTTTACTTTAGAAAAACATAGTTATATCATAAAATGCAGACTGATCTATCAAATCAAAGTTTATCCTCATACTAGAATAACAGGTGTATCCGTGAGTATCGGGTACGTACCGGTACCAGAAATGTACCCGGTATGGGCACACGGCCCTCGGGAAAGTATTTGTACTTTATAGAATGGGACAATTGAGTGTCTTAAAGCTCTTCTTGTTGCTTGTGGCTATACTAAACACGATCTTGATTATGAAAAGATATTTTCTCCTATTGTCAAGCTAAATACTATCCGCAAAGTTATCTATCTAATAGTCCATCGACATTGGATATTACACAAACTCGACATTAAGAATGCATTTCTCAATTACGATCTTGTGGAAATGGTGTACATGCAACAACCACTTGGTTATGCAACCACGGGGGAGTCTTTGGTTTGCCACGTCAAGAAATATCTATCCAGTTTCAAACAATCTACAAGGGCATGGTTTGACAAATTCAGACGAGTTGTTCGTGATATTAGTTTTACTCGGAGCTCTGTCGACTTCTCGTTGTCTATTCGTTGTCATCCAACAGGCACAGCAGTACTCCTTGTCTATGTTGATGACATTCTTCTAACATGTGATGACATCTCTAACATCAATTTTGTCAAGAAGCATTTGGCCTCACAGTGTCAGACTAAAGATTTGGGTCCTCTCTGATACTTCTTGGGTATCAAGGTTGCTCGACATCCTGATGACCTGTCTTATCTCAACAAAAATACTACCTCGATCTTCTACGCGAGGCATGTTATTCGGGATGTAAACCCGCTGACACGCCTATAGATGTCAATCACAAATTATGTGTTCATGCCTCCGACAATGATTCACTTATTCAAAATCAGGAGTATTACTGTTGTTTCGTTGACAAACTCATTTATCTCATTGTCACCAGGCCAGATATATCCTTTGCTGTCAGAGTTGTCAGTCGCTTTATGCATGCCCCTCAGAACTCTCACATCCCCACCAAGGAACGTATCCTCAGGTACTGAAGAATGCTTGTGGACAAGGACTTGTGTATCAGCCTTCCACTTCTCTTTCTCTCCTTGCCTACTCTAACGCTAATTATGTAGGCTCTCTCAATGATCGTCGTTCTACAAGTGGATTCTGTAGATATTTTGGTGGATATCTGGTCACCTCGCGAAACAAACAACAAACTATCATTACACACTTCTCTACCGAGGCTGAGTATCGCTCATCGGCTTTTGTTGTTTCTAAACTTACATGGCGTCAAACTTCCTTCTTAAGCAGTCCTTTTTTGCGAGAATCAAGTTGCTACCACATCGTCGAGAATCCTGTATTTCATGAGCGTACAAAATATATCAAAGTTGATTGTCATTTTGTCCATGAAAAGGTTCAATCTCGGAAGTTGATTTTACGACATGTTCCTACTGCAGAACAAGTGTCAGACATTATGACAAAGCCCTTACATTGTCCACTATATTGCAAATTTTATTCCAAGCTTGGTGTCTACGACTTGTATGCTCCATCTTGCGGGAGAGTGTTGAAGAATGAAGAATCAAAGCCCACAAAATAGTCATTATTCTTGTTCGTTGTATTTTGCCCATATTAAGCCCAATATTGTCATCTTTGTATATTAGTCTCACATTGTGTATTGAGAGTTTAATTGTAGTTTGTCTCCCCATATATATGGTGTAGTTGTACATAAAAATTAAGAAAAATAATGGAAATATTTCTATGATTAAATTTGTTAATCAATCCAATTTTTTCTTACAAAAGTAATACCTATACATGACTCAAAATGACCACTTGAACGCATCGGCGGACTCGAATCGTTCAAACAGGAACTGTATCACCGTGATCTCCATCGGTAACTGCCTAAGGCGTCGCACCAAAGGGGCTTCACAGAATCACAGGAGATGGGTCGACGGTCTCAGTGTCTTTTCTGAACCAAAACTTGACCCTACCAGTCGGCGTCTTCATGCATGCAAAAGACACTTGAAAATAGGGTACCAAAATCGGACGGCTCATAACGTCCAAACCGATCGGGTGTCAAACACAACTAGAAAAAAAAAGTAATACAAAAAAATTACTCGGAACAACCACCCGTACGCCTCCACGGACTCGGATCGTCCGAACGGGAAGTGGATCACTACGATTTACACCACATGGGTTAGGAGAACCAAAAATTACAGTAATGTCATTATATAATAAAGCTAATAATCAGCGATTTAGTCTATATTTCAATTATATGCACTTGTACATATATATTACTCGGAAAAAAACAATTTAATCATAAGACTCACCCCGGCATTAAAGATAAGATTTATCACTCGAATTGGTGCAGCAACTACATCTCCTGCTTTATAAATGTTATCCAGTGGAAGATTTAGCTGCAAAAGCTGGTTTCATCGTTTGAGTTAGTAGTTATACACACGAATACATTTATAATGACAGACAGAACAATACCTGCAAATTGTCCCCAAATAATTTGACTTGAGAAGTTGCAAAATCATCACGTATTCCAATGAATGCTTCAAATGTAGCCTTCATAAGGAGCCATGAAGTCAATCAAACATGAGATAAGCAAAATAATATCATTGAACCAAATTCAGATGCTTTTCTAAAGAATAAAAATTAGCTAAATATTAGAATATAGATGCATATATATTTATAGACTTCCAAATGAACAAAAAAAAGTTAAAATACTTTTTCTAAGCGTAATATTCATTAATCTGATCAGAGAGTTTTCAAAATTTCCTTCTCAATTCAAATCATTCTTGATGGGGATCCATCAAACCATGCACCTGGAGGGGTTCGTCGCAAGGCGGGACCCACGTTCATTTATTCGCGCGGGAATACTTGATCGGATCGCCAATAGGACTCCGCGGTTGCGTCTGGGACGTCGCCGCGAGTCAAAACACTATATTAGTCTATTTTTTCAGTTTATTATGAATGTATTTAAGGGCCGAACCCACCGGCCAATCATAGTCGTTGATGGGGGATGCCCTAGTTTTTCTTTTCTTATAAATAGGAGTCTTGAGGGCTGAATTCAGTCATTGCATAATTTGGAGGCTTCTATTCCCGGATTCCAGCGATCACTCCCCGGTGCCGACGTCGTGGAACCCTAGGTGACGATTCCTAGGCGCTCAAACTTCCCCCCAACGTACTACTCATTCATAGTCTTCTTCTTCCCCCTCCGAAACCCTCATCCGCGGCCCCTACAGCCCCCAAATCCCAACCCCCGAGCCGCTGTCCAGGAAGCCTGAATAAAGTCCACCGACACTGTTCACCGATCCCTGTTCATGAATTATTGTTCATCGACACTTCTTCCCTCCACTTCTTCCCTCCACTTCTTCCCTCCCGTGGATCCATTCCCCTTTAGCCCTAATTTCTTATATCAATTCAGATATAGGAATTTCAGCCCTGATCCGTTATTTCCACCGTCCATTCATCATCCCTACCGGATCGGATCCCAAAATATCGGATCTACCCCTTCCCGGCCAGGATCTACTTGTATGTGACCGGATCTACCCATTTCTCACCCGATCTCATCATTTACCGTCGAGGACAGCCACCGCCTTCATTTTCACGCCGCCGGTTCCAACTCCGATCGTCGATCTACACATCCAGACCCTCATTCTTCAATGTCTCGGTTTAGCCCGCTACTTTGTTAGTTTATTTTGGGATATTGGATTATTTGATTTGACATTTTCATTTGGTGAATAAATGTATGTGTTGTGATTCTTGCTCGTAGAAATTGTTTCGCTCCGCTACTAATTTGCAGGAGACATTCGCCGTGCGCTATGTTTTGGCCCTCCGAGGGGAGGAAGCCATTATAAATTGCCAAATTAATTAATTGTTTTCAATTTCAAATATTTGCGTGAAGTTAGAATTATCATTGCTCAAATTTATTTGTCGAGATATCGACGATTACATTGCATTTAGTTTCCGATTAGCATGTCACTCTTGCACTATCACCTAGCGTTGTAGGTTTTGTGCACCTGTAACCTACCCCTACATCATTTTGGTATCAGTGGTCAAGGTTATGTCAATTGCATGCTTCGTAGTGGTAAGTTTTAAATAGTCTTTGGGTTCATTTATGCTTAGCTATCGCTGTCGTTCGTCTCCTCTATCTGAGTATCCTGAGTGTACCTTTACCCAACCTCATAGAGCCCCTTTAGAGAAACCATCATGTTATCATTATGATTATCCTCGTTACCCGTACACCACTCCTAGTGATCGTGTCGACCCCTCGACACAATTCCATTATGCTAGAGGCGATCACCACGACGAGAGGTCCTCACGTCTCCATCATTACACCTCTTCGCGACTTCATGATGATATAATTGAATATCGTTCAGGTTATCGCCGCTACGCATCTTCTCTAGGAGAGGAACCTGGGTTTGGATATGAGCGACCCCCACTGCACGTTCACAGGGCTCATACGCACCCATGAGAACAATCTAATTATGTTAGTAACTACCGTCTAGATGACCCTCAGGAACCTTATAGAGGTCACCATCGGCATGATCACAGTACATCTCAAGACCCTCATAGTTTTCCACCAATAGAGTCGTGTCTGAGGCTGAATTTATGCGATTAGTACTTGACCGCTTTGATCTCTTAGAAGCTCAGTTTGATCACGTAAGATCTACGTTACGAAGAAAGCCTAGGGATTTGGATCAAGCCACCGATGCGGTGAGTAGTGCTCCCACCGAGATAAGAGACCCGACACTTGGTTTTGATCCTTCTCAGTTTGATGAGATTCAATGCTCATGTGATTTTGAGGTTGAATCTGATCATGACCTTTTGATAGAGGTGAAGAGTGATACTAGCATGACCAGTGAGCATGGTCACGTGGGTGAGGACGAGCGACCTAGTGACGTTGTGATGGTATACCCATCCTTTTCACCTCACCTAGACCTACATTTAGACCAAGTGTTCCCTTTGAACAGAGACACAGTTCTCAATGCTATATCGATTGATCCACACTTGAGTCTGGTCACCCCTTGCTCTTCCCTCAGGACTATCTCGAGTCACTCCACTACTGAGAGTTGAGAGTATAGTGTTGACTTCATAGTGGCTACCTCACAACCTTACGAGGACACTACCTCTATCAGCGATACTCATCTGAGGGGTCTTCCCATTATTAATGACCTCATTGTTGAACCTCCAGATAAGTCTCCTGATGAGCCACTACTCCTTTGGGAGGTTCATGAGGCTAGTGTTGACTTTGTTGTGGGTGTCGTACTTGCTCCCACAGACACTACTGTTATTGGTGCCCTCCTCGTAGTGGACTATCCTATCATTATCGAACTCCTCGGGATTAAGTCCCCGAGAGGCTCAATTGTCAAGCCTTCCATCCTACACTTTAATGAAGAATCGTGTATCCGCACTAGTGATCATCTCACACGTGATGACTTTTGGTATACAACATCTGTCGAGCCACCAGACGGGCTATATCATTTGAGAGGTACCCATCACACTAGAGCTCCGCAATATTTTGTCGCCATCTATGTCGTCCCCACGGGGGATGATGTCGGTCACCCTAGATTTTTCTATCAACCACCCGATAAGCCTCCTGATAGGCCACCCCATGTTAGTAACATCCAATTCATTGCCAAGCCTTCCTCTGGGAAGTGTGTCGAGTATGTTATGCTCTATGTGCATCACTCGCTTCATTTGCATGCATTACATGAGTCGGTTCGCCGACGAATAATAACAAGCAATGAAAACTATAAAACTCATGCAGATAAGCGAAGGCGAGAACAAATGTTTAATGAAGGCGAGAAAATAACGGTGCTAGTCCGCTCTGAGAGGCTCCCCTCGGAGACTACCAAAAAGCTAAGCGTCAGGCGAATGGGTCCTTACTCAATTATTAGTCGTATTGGGACAAACACCTACCGGCTCGATATCCCGACAAGTATGGGAATTCATTCAGTGTTTAATGTTAACGATCTGACGCCATACTACGAGCCTCACGAGTATGTGGACCCGAGCAGTGGAGATGTCACGCCACCCCCACCCCACCGTCGTTACCTAACCACCCTTATACGTCATCACCGTTTGATGGTCACCCCAGTCCACCCACTGTTGACATCTACCCACCTGGGAACTCGTCTTCTTTGGTTTCACCGCAGGCACCACCGATCGCACCGGGATCCACCTTTCGAGAGATGAGAGATGAGTGCAACACAAAGATCAGATCGCATCAGTTTGTTCCCACCACGGAAGGACCGCAATGCCGCTATTTGGTACACTGGCAGGGCCGCCCCGACACAAACGACACTTGAATACTACCGGCAAAGCTTGATCGACACGCCTTTGGACTTCGACCTCAGTACGATAATCTTCATTCATCGGAGATGAAGGCTTTTCAACCGGGGGGAGTTGGTAGGGATCCATCAAACCATGCACCTGGAGGGGTTCGCCGCAAGGCGGGACCAACGTTCATTTATTCGCGCAGGACGACTTTCAGATTGCCGACCGGACTCCGTGGTTGCGTCCGGGACATCGCAGCGAGTCAGAACACTATATTAGTTTTTTTAGTTTATTATGGATGTATTTAAGGGTCAAACCCACTGACCAATCATAGTCGTTGATGGGGGATGTCCTAGCTTTTCTTTTCTTATAAATAGGAGTCTTGAGGGCTGAATTCAGTCATTGCAGAATTTAGAGGCTTATATTCCTGGATTCCAGCGATCACTCCCCGGTGCCGACGTCATGGAACCCGAGCTGACGGTTCCTAGGCGCTCAAACTTCCCCCCAAGATACTAACCATCCATAGTCTTCTTCTTCCACCTCTGAAACCCTCATTCGCAGCCCCTATAGCCCCCAAATCCCAACCCCCCACCGTTGTCCAGGAAGTCTGAACACTGTTCACCGACACTGTTCACTGACCGGGTTCACCGACACTTCTTCCCTCCCGTGGATCCACTCCCCTTTAGCCCTAATTTCTTGGATCAATTCAGATATAGGAATTTCAGCCCCGATCAGTTATTTCCATCGTCCGTTCATCATCCCTCACCCGGATCTGATCCCAAAATATCGGATCTACCCCTTCCCGTCCCGGATCTACTTGTACGTGGCTGGATCTACCTATTTCTCACCCGATCTCAGCATTTACCGCCGAGGATAGCCACCGCCTTCATTTTCACGCTGCCGGTTCCACCTCTGATCGCCGATCTACATATTCGGACCCTCATTCTTCGGTGCATCGGTTCAGCCCGCTACTTTGTGAGTTTATTCTGTGGTATTGGATTATTTGATTAGACATTTTCATTTGGTGAATAAATGTATGTGTCGTGATTCTTTCTCGTAGAAATTGTTTCGGTCCGCTTCAAATTTGCAGGAGACATTCGCCGCACGCTTTACTTTGGCCCTCCGAGCGGAGGAAGCCATTATAAATTGTCAAATTAATGAACTGTTTTCAATTTCAAATATTTGCGTGTAGTTAGAATTATCATTGCTCAAATTTATTTGTCGAGATATCGATGATTACATTGCATTTAGGTTCCGATTAGCGTGTCACCCTTACACTATCACCTAACGTTGTAGGTTTTGTGCAACTGTAGATATTAGTATGTGTGGCAGCAATGTTAGATATTAGTATGTGTGGCAGCAATGTTAGATATTAGTATGTGTGGCAGCAGTGTGTGTGACATGCATAAATTCTATACATGTTACGTGTATACCCCCTACCTTCCCCCGCAGGGAGAAGAACCCGAATACAAATCTTCTAGGTTATTAATAGTATATATCACTTAATTAAGTTATCGTGTGACCTTATTAAGCAGATCTCCCTATTGCTATATAAGGAATTCTAGGTGTAGTTGAGGATCATCATCTATCCTGTACTTTGGATTTGACTTTTGTTGAGCAAGGGAACCATCTCTCAAATGTATTTTTAGCAAGAGCATGTCTCACAAAGGAATAAATTGGCTAGGGCTCCAAGATAAAAGTTATATCCTTACTATTGAACCCCCCCCCCCCCCCCCCCCCCCACCACCACCCCAAAGTTGGTGAGAGTATATCAAGGAAACCAGGCTTGTCACAAATGTACCCGACCTTGTCAGTATATTCAGTAAGAAGTTGCAGAAGTCATGTTAGCTTAAATGAAGTTACCTCAATGGCACTATATTCAGGCTCAACAATTGACATTGCAATGGCCGTCTCCTTTTTGCTCTTCCATGAGACTAAATTTCATCCGAGCAAGACACAACACTCTAAAGTAGACAATACATTTGAGGGAGATCCAGACAAATCAACATTTGTATATCCATCAATTTGTTGATGGCGGCCATTTTGAAACAATAATCCATTGTCTAGGGCACCTTTAACATATCAAAGGATCTGAATCATTGCATACCAATGCTCCTCACATGGTGAGTTGAGAAACTGAATAACTACACTTATCACAAAAAAGATATCTAGTCGTGTGATTGTAAGATAATTCAACTTTACCACATGACGTCAGTACCTTCCTGGATCAGAATAGGGCTCCCAATATTTTGGTATGAGCTTGAGTGTTGAATCCATTGGTATGTCAAATAACTTTGAACTAAGTATCAAATATGTCAACTTCCTCTAAAGTATCCAAAACATATTTCCGGAGATAATGATACCACACTTTGCTCTGATCACTTTGATTCCGAGAAGATAATATAAATTTTTAAGGTCCTTAATTTCAAAATGTTGGTGCAGAAAATCCTTGAGATGAATATTACCACTTTTATCATTACCATTAATAATGATGTTGTCAGCATGTACAATCACAAAATTCTCCACTTAGACTCAGATGTATGATGGAAGATAGAATGATTAGAGCGACTACTCACAATGCTAAAGGGTTGAGCTAATAATGTAGAACCAAAAACGAGATGATTGCTTCATAACATATAAACATTTCTTTAGTTTACATATGAATCCCAATTCTCCCTGAGCAACAAAATATGTGGTTTCTTCGTGTAAACATCCTCATCCAGATCACCATGCAGGAAAAGAGAGATGAGAGATAAAGTGTCAAAATTCTGCAGAATGTTTAGAGAAACTTAAGAGAGCATTCCATAAGAGTATTATAACTTCGAATAAGGATGTGGTGCTAGATAAGGACGTGATGCTGCCAAAATGCTGGTTTATGAGAAAGTAAATCCAGAAGTCCTTACAGAAGCGAGAAGACTGAGGTAGGTGGAAAATAATGCAACATGTAGTCTTAAGCTAGTTTTTTATATTTCATAGTTTTACAAGTAATTTGTATGTGTAAAAGCTGTCAAAATAATTGCAATAATTTGTTATTACAACGAAGAGCCGAGTAGCTGATGTTCAAGCGATAATGAGACCCCGAGTTTTAAACTGCATGTGTATTGATAAGTGTTAAAGAAGCCCATTTGACAAATGCCCATTATGTTAATTCTCTCTTCTCTTTAGTCCCACATCATGTATAGGACCTTCCTCTCTCTTTCTCCCTCCTATAAATATGTACTCATTCTTTGTATTTGATACAAGTGAACATATATACAAGGTTCTTTTTTTTCTCTCAACATGCTATCAGAGAGAGGTTGTGCCTCTCGCGGACTCCCATACTGTATCCGCTTCTTTTGATCTCCTGCATCCTGCTCGTCTACCCGCTGCGGCCTGAGGCCTGCTGCGACCTCAGTTTGGTCTGCGGCATGCTCTTCTGCATCCGCTTCCTCTTCTTCACCGTGGTTCCACCCCCCTCCTCAGGCTTCTTATAGCCACTTCTCTCCCCGTACCGTGGGGACCACTTCTCCCTACAGTTCTCATTCAGTTCGTTGCCTCTCTGCAGTCCGCTGCGACCTCCTTCTCTTCCCGCTGCGGGTTCCCTGCTCGCGGACTGTTCTCGGTCGTTGTGTTTTCCCTCTTGCAGACTGCTCCAGTCCGCCGCGGCCCTGTTCTCCCCACTGTTCTCGCTCAGTCCGCTGCGGGCTCCTATTATCCACTGCGGGCTCTTCTTGTCCGTTGCGGTCTCTCTCCTCTCTTCCTCGCCACGGACTGTTTCAGACCGCCGCGCTCTGCTTCACCTATCCGCTGCCTTCTTGTCGCTGGAGTCCTACTCGCGACCTCTTACTCTCCGCGGACTGTTTCAGCTCGCTGCGATCTGCTTCTCCATCCCGCTGCCTTCTCTTTCCGCTCGAGCCTTTTACTCGTGGTTTCTTCTCCCTGTCCGCTCGCATTCCTCTTGCGGCCTTCGCTCTGACCGCTGCTGTGCTCAGCCAGACCTTGCGGCCTCCTTTGCTCTACCGCTGCTGTGCTCAGCCAGACCGTGCGGACTGTTGTCTTCCCGCATTTAGGTCGCGGTCTTCTCCTTCCCTCCCTGTCGTGCGTGGTTTCCGTCTCTTCTCGATGCGGTCTCCTCTTACCTGTCCGCGCGGCCGGTCTCTATCCGCTGCGGTCTTTTCGAGCGGGTTGTCTCTGCCCGCTGCCTTATCTTTCTTCCGGGCTCCGCCTTTGGTCGCGGGCTCCGCCTTTGGTCGCGGCCTCCTCCTTGCCGCTGGTGTCTTCACACCGTGACCGGGCGGTCTCCCCCTAGTCGCGCGGCCTCCCTACCAGTGCGGCCTCCTCTGTTGAAGCTCTTTTCTCCTAGCCGCAGTTCGTCTTCATGACCTCTTCTGCTGACTCTACCGGAACGGCGGTTTCTCCTGCAAACCGCCCGGCCTCTCTTCCGGAAGTACGTGATGAGCTTCGGATTATAACTATCTCTCTGACCGGTAAGAAGAACTTTGTGGAATGGGCGAACTCTGTTCGCCGGGTCCTGCAATTGAAGGGGTTTCTTCATCACTTGACCCAGGTCGTTACCGGTACTCCTACTGACGACTGGTTACGCAACTGTAGAAATAGAAGTGTAGGAGAGAGAAAATCACCCTCAATTATCTTATTATTCAAATAATAGGAATACATACACTTATATAGAGGTAGAAAGAGGAAGAGAACTCTACATTTACAATGTGAGACTAAAGAAGCTATACATGGGCCAATATACATGGGCCTCCTAAATGGGCTAATTTGATTTTGTCTTTAACACTCCCCCGCAAGCTGGAGCGTATAAGTCATATGCGCCAAGCTTGGATAAAAACTGATAGTATAGAGTCCGAGAGAGAGCTTTAGTGAAGATATCAGCAATTTGATTGGAGGCCGCGATATGTTCCAATACTATCTTCTTTGAATGAACCTTCTCCCGAATTAAGTGACAGTCAACCTCAATATGCTTCGTGCGCTCATGAAACACCGGATTCTTGGCAATATGTATGGCCGATTGACTGTCACAGAGCAGGGTAGGAGAGGAGAGTGTGAGACCCATATAGCTGAGCGGCCCTCTAGCCAGGTGATCTCAGACACAACTGTTGCCATAGCACGATATTTAGCCTCGGCAAATGAGCGAGCAATAATAGTCTGTTTCTTGCTGCGCCAGGTAATAAGATGTCCAACGAGGTAGGTGCAAAAACCAGTTGTGGAATGTCTATCATCAAGTGACCTTGCGTAGTCTGCATCAGAGTAGGCAACAAGAGATAAGGAAGTTGATGACTTATAAACAAGTCCTGGTCCAGGAGCCTTCTTTAAATATCTGAGGATCCGTTGGACGGCTCGAAGATGAGAAGTTCGAGGGGTATGCATGAATCGGCTTACAACTCCAACAACGTATGAGATATCCGGCCGCGTAACTGTGAGGTAGATAAGTTTCTTCACCAAGCGTCGATAGTACTCTGGATTGGTCAGAACAGGGTCATTCCCAAAGTCATGATTTGACAGCTGATGATTCATATCCATCGGAGTATCTGTAGGCTTGCATCTCGAGTAGCCCGCACTTTGCAGAAGATCTATGCAGTACTTCCGTTGAGATAAGACTAGTTCATCAGGTCTCCTTGCAACCTCAAGTCCAAGGAAGTATCGCAGATTGCCCAGATCTTTTGTCCGAAAAATGAAGTTCAGATGTTGTTTGATTTTCTGGATCCCGATGGCGTCGTTTCCCGTAATTAGAATGTCATCAACATAGATAAGAAGAAGAAATGTCTCTGTTTTTTGATGACGAGTAAAGAGAGAGAAATCAGCAGAACTCCGAGTGAATCCCATCTCGCGAACCATCTTACTGAACTTATTAAACCAATCGCGGGGGGATTGTTTGAGACCATATATAGACTTCCGGAGAAGGCATACACGAGACTCCCCCGTGGTCTCAAACTCAGGTGGTTGGTGCATATACACAATCTCCGGAAGATCGTCATTGAGAAAAGCATTCTTAATATCTAATTGATGAAGAGACCATTGGCGGTGCACAACAAGAGAGATCAGAACCCGGACGGTACTTAGTTTTGCCACTGGGGAGAACATTTCGTCGTAGTCGAGGCCATGTTGCTAAGTGAAGCCTCGGGCCACCAGACGGGCTTTGAGACGATCAACTGTTCCATCAGTAGCATGTTTGATTGTAAAGACCCATTTGCAGCTAACACAAGATTGACCGGGAGGGAGAGGAACAAGGTCCCAAGTCTGGTTAGCCCAGAGAGCTTCCATCTCGTCGTCCATGGCCGCATGCCAGCCCGGATATTGTAGAGCTTCCTGCAAGGAGTTAGGAATGGAAATAGTGGAGAGAGAGAGGGCAAACGTGCGAAGTGGTGGAGAGAGGCGATGGAGGGAGACATAGTTTCCCATGGGATGAGCCGTAGAGGGTGGTGCTGGATCGTCAACGCGCAGAAGAGCATCAGTAGTAGGGGGCTGCTGGAGCAAAGCCGGAGAGAAGGTGGCTGGAGCATTGGGAGGTGGTGTAACTTTGAGCACCATGGAGCAAACATCAGATAAAGAGGGTATAGTAGGAGAAGAGAGAATCTGGGCCCGGATGCTGTGAAGACGAGTAGGAACACGGGCCATCATCATGACGATCTCAATAGCCTACTTCTGTGCTCGTTGAGTAGCAAGGTCGGCAGTGGGAGGTTGGTGTTGTATCCAGGCTTCCACCAAGGTTCTGGTCTTGGTAACAAAGGAAGTTAAATCGCCTGTGGTGCCACGGTCCAGGGATTGAAGAGCAGAGATAATGTCGAAGAGGTGTTGTAAGCTATCCTGCCCAGAGTAGAGAGAGTGCAACTCATCCCACATTTCCTTAGCGGTTTCGTAATACATTGTCATGCGGTAAGACTCCGTGTCCATAGAGTTAAGCAACCAAGATTGGACTCGGTCGTCATCGTGAAGCTAGTCATCAGAGGGATCAGCAGATTTGACCCGAGTGAGGTGAGGGAGTAGACCCTTAGTCTGCAGAACACGACAAACGGAATGAGCCAATTCGACATAGTTGGCCTTGCCGCTAAGAGAGATAGTGGTGATGCGAAGTTCATCGCGAAACTCGGGAATTGGCGCAGCAGCTCGAGCGGGCTGAGAGGAGGAAGCTGTGGTGGAGTCAGTGGAGGCCATGGCGGATAGAAGCAGCAGGATGGGCGGGCTAGCAGCAGAGGACGGAGCAGCCCGTAGCTACCAGAGCAGTCCGCGGCGACCAAAGCAGGTCGCAGGCCGCGGGAAGAGAAAGCAGGGCGCAGCGACAATGAGAAGACCGCGGCGAGAACAGGTAGGACGCAGGTCGCGGTGAGGAGAAGCAAACCGTGGTGTCAACAAGCAGACCACAGGGAGAGATGGCAGGTCGCAAGTCTCCGATCGCAGGTCGCAGGCCGCAGCGACAAGGAGGTCGCGACTAGAGACGACACAACGCAAAGAGAGGCAGACCGCGGCGACTTGAGCTAGGTCGCGGTGAAGAGGAGAAGAGTCTTGGTAGCAGCAACGGACAACGGATTGGGGCAGGCGCTCGCAGCGGACTGAGGCAGGTGCTCGCAGCGAGCTCGAGTGGCGAGAAGACAGGTGTCAAGGGGCAGTCCGCGGCGAGAAGGTCGAGAAGGCGAAGTCCGCGGAGGAGTGCAAGAGGCGAGGCAGTCCACGGCGGACTGAAGCAGAGAACAGCAAACAGTCAGGAGCAAGTGGACCCCACAGGTCAGAGAGAGATGAGGCTATAAGTAGCCCTAAGAGGAGGGTGGAACCACAGAGTAGAGAGGAGGCGGGTTGGAAGAGGCACGCCGCCGAAGGCCGCGTGAGTATAGCGGACAGCAGATGCGGGTAGCAGCCGAGTCTGCGGGCAGTCCGCGAGGAGGAATAGGCGAGTAGAAGTCGAGTCCGCAGGCAGTCTGCGAGGAGGAATTTAGAGGCCGCTGGAAGCACAGGGAAGAAAAAATGCCTCTGATACCATGTAGAAAGAGAAGTGTAGGAGAGAGAAAATCACCCTCAATTATCTTACTATTCAAATAATAGGAATACATGCACTTATATAATGGTGGAAAGAGGAAGAGAACTTTACATTTACAATGTGGAACTAAAGAAGCTATACATGGGCCAATATACATGAGTCTCCTAAATGGGCTAATTTGATTTTGTCTTTAGCAACAACGATGGTCGTGTGCAGACGTGGATCCTTAACTCTCTTGATGGCGAGTCTTATCGCCTGGCCATGTACCACGAGACGTCCAAGCGCATGTGGGACGAGCTACATACCCTCTACTTCGGCAAAGATAGTCTGCACCATTTGTATGACATTATCAGTGCACTTCAGGCACTTGATAGTGATGGGGAGACCGATCTGACCTCCTTTGTTGCCCAGACTCGGTCTTTGGTCGAAGCTTGGATTCAACATCAGCCTCCTACTGTGGACCTTGCTGCCCAACGTGCCCAGAAGGAAGCTGTTGGTATCGCCATGATGATGGTTCGGGTCCCGCATCACCTTCACAGTGTGCGGGCTCAGATCCTCTCCTCTACAGTTACCCCGTCCTTCTCGGATGTGTGATCGATGCTTCTCAAGGTCTCCCAGCCTCCGGATTTTTGTGGACTTCCTTCTCCGGCCCTTGTCCAGCAGGCCTCTGCACCTTTACTGTCTCTCCCTTCTTCAGCTCGTGGGGGCCGTTCTGATTCTCGGGGACGTGGTCGCAGTGGCCGGCCACGACCTAAGTGTTCTTTCTGCGGCAAAGATGGGCATCTTGAAGCCACGTGCTATCGCAAGCATGGTCGTCCTCCTCGTCCGCAGGCCTCTGTTGTTGCCACTGACTCCTCTCCCACTCGTACTGACCTCAACGAGGTTCGCCTTCAGCTCCAACATCTTCATGGCCTGCTTAGCCGCCCGCTGGCCTCGGTTGCCTCTGCTGCCTCCATCTCCAATGAAGGTATTGTCTGCCTCTCCACTGGCCCGCGATGGATCATTGATTCTGGTGCCACTCATCACATCACCTCTGTTCGACCGCCTCAGTACTTGTCTTCTCCTCACCCGAAGTACATCATTGTGGCCAATGGGGCCGTTGTCCCTGTCTCTGGCTGTGCTGATATTCCACTCGCCTCCTCCCTTCTCTTGCACTCGACTCTTCATGTTTCGGGCTCGTCTTTCAATTTACTTTCTGTTGGTCGCCTTACTACTGATTTAAATTGCTCTGTGATCTTTACTTCTTCTTTTCTGATACAGGATCAGCAGTCGCAGACTATAATTGGCAGGGGGCGACTGCAGAATTGGCTTTACCTTCTTGATGACTCTCCTACTCTCCTCGCATCTGTCTCCTCTTCGGATTGGCATCAGCGTCTTGGTCATGCTCCTCTTTCCGTCCTCAGAAGGCTCTCCCAGATGTATCGCTTCCTGCCTTTCAGTGTGAAACCTGTATTTTTGGCAAGCTGCCACGTTCATCTTTTCCTTCTCATTGTACTCGGAGCTCTGCTCCTTTTGTTTTGATACACTCCGATATATGAGGTCCGTACAAGAGTACTAGTATTTCTGGCTACCGTTAGTTTCTTACATTTATCGATGATTATTCTCGCATGACATGGTTGTATCTCCTTCGTGATCGTCCTGAGCTTCCCCGCGTATTTCGGGCCTTCATTATTGAGACTCGCACTCAATTCTCTGCGCTCATTCAAACTATTCGCACTGATAATGCGCGCGAGTACACTGGTCATGACTTCGTGACCCTCTGCTCCGAGTTTGGGGTTATTCACCAAACATCTTGTGCATATACCCCACAGCAGAATGGTGTCGCCGAACGCAAGAATCGTCATCTCCTTGATGTGCCTCGCTCTCTTATGCTTCAAATGCGTGTTCCCAAACCAAACTGGAACTTTGCACTGTCCACGGCCTGTTTTCTTATCAACTGTCCCCCGTCCTCCGTCCTCCAGAATGCTACTCCTAGAGTAGTCACTTAAAACCAAAAACCGTAAGCCGAACCGAAACCGAACCGGAACCGCAAAGAACCAGACCGAGCCGTTCGTCCACTACTCGGGTTTCGGTTTGAATTTTGGAACCGTAAACAACAATGGTACGGGTGTGGTTCCTTTATCTTTGTATCCGGACCGGAACCGGAACTGAAACCGCAACATACAAGTCCCGAACGGTTTCAAAAATTTTAGACCCATTCCGGACCGAACCGACCCGGAACCGAACCGCAACCCGCTTATTATTATTTTAATTTAAAAATATTTATTTCATTTATCATATAATTGGTATTTATTTTAAATATTGATAATAAAAAAAATCATATGTATAATTAATTGTCATCATTAGGCACCATCAATTGTTTCGTACAGACGTACAGTGTCCAACTTTTTTTTATTTCATATTTGCATTACTTGTTTTTTTTTGCTGCAGGTTTTGATTTGATTTTGACCGGCATTAATTTTTTTTATCTGGCCGATAGGCCCGCCCCGTTATCCATATTTGTCGGCGCTCTGGATTTGCCCTAGCCCTCTCCATAGTCCGCCCAGCTCTTCTCCCGATCGCTGCTGCCGGCCTCCCGTCCGCCTCAAGGTCTTCTCCCGTTCGCTGCTGCTCCCGCCTCCCGTCTGCGTCAAGGTCTTCTCTCGTTCGCTGCTGCTCCCGCCTCCTGTCCACCTCAAGGTTTTCTCCCGTTTGCTGCTGCTCCCGCCTCCAGTCCGCATCAAGGTCTTTTTCTTCTTCTTCTTCTTCTTGAAATGACTTTGTTGGAAATATACTCTAGGAACTTCAAGAATCAGCGTTATTTTTGTTCAAGTTCTCAGTAAATCCACGAGACGGTACTCTTGATCGATATAATGACATACATGTAGCTAAGATCCTTATTCAAATAGATGGACGGGATTTTCATTAAACATTTGTATCAGTTGTTAAGCTTGCTTAACTTCTTTAGAACTCCCTTATTTGTTGCTGCTCACTTTACCAATTTAATGGGAAGAATGATTTTTTTCATGGTGACCTTCGAGAAGAGATCTACATAGTTATCCTACAGTTCCTTTCTGGTGCCTTTCCAGTGTTAATACAAGTATACAACTACATGTTTAAATGATTTACGATTTTTTTTAATCTGGGTTAATATATATGGGTTTTTATGTTCAGTCTGGTAGTTTACCTCCATCTTCCTTCCCCCAAGGGCAACCACCGCTACCAAGTCAGCCACCAGGCCCACCACCTCAACAGCTCTATCAGGTATTATATTTTTTTGGGTGCATGAACATAGTGCTGGCATACTTTATATTGACCTATATTCTTCTATCTGACATGATGTTATAAGAAATTGGTAGTTGAGCCATGAATTTACTCGGTCCTTTCATGTTTTTAGCTTGCTTAACCTAATTAGTCAAAACGATTTTTGTTTTGATCATTGAGGTTTATTGGTTTCATGGCAGCAGACAACCTGAGACCCTTAGAAAAATGCAACTGGGGCATGATAACAATTAGGGGCATGACAGGTTAAATGGATTAGGGATCTTATTATGTCTCGTGGGTTTACATGAATATAGAAAATGAAAAAAAAAGAATTATATTACATGTTCACTCTCATTTTCCCAAACTTAAGATGGGTTAGTATTTTTTTCTAATATTTAACTACAAAATAACTCCGATTCTTGCAGTGAATGAACGAAATGGAGAAAATTGTGATTGCCTCTGCTTCTACACCCAGTCAAGGTATCGGCTTGAGTAATAATCTTTTGCCTAATAAAATCTTCAATTCTAAAATTTTAATTGTACATATTATTATTTTATCTCTAGGTTCAACTCCCTCCAACAATAATTCGAATACTATTGCTGATTCTTCTACTGGTAAAAAAAAGGAAAGGATCAAAAAAATGGGAGAAAGATTTCAGTAAAGATTTAGTAAATGCAAGAGCAACTTGTCTTCATTGTCAAAAAGTTTTTATTCACATCAAGTAATGGAACTTCTACGCTTAGAAAACATTTGAATTCCTCTTGTTTGTATTACAAAAGGAAACAAATGACACAAACGCAACTATCCGGTAGTCATGAGTCTTCACATGAATTGAGAATTATCAAATTTAATCAAGAGCAAAGCCGAGATGATATCACTCGATGCATAGTAATGTGTGAACTTCCATTTTCTATTGTGGATCACCCGGCCTTTAGAATCATGATTCAAAATCTTCAACCAGATTTTAATCTTAATCACAAAACAGCAAAGACGAAGGATAACTTACAATTTTATAGGAAATAAAAGAAAATTCTTCAAGATTTGCTTCTTAAATCAAAAGGACGTATTAGTCTTACTACTGATACATGGACTAGTATTCAAACAATGTGTTATATGAGTATTACTGCACACTATATTGACGAAAACTGGAAACTCCAGAAAAAGATAATCAACTTTTTGCATCTTGATGAACGTCATACTGACATCATATTAAGTTTGGCAATTGAGAAGTGCTTAGCTGAATGAAAAATTGAAGATAGATTATGTGCTCTTGTCTTAGATAATGTGTCAGCAAATAATATTGTTGCATCTACACTGAAAGGGCGTTATCGATCATCTCTTCCACTTGCTGGAAAGTATTTTCATATTAGATATTTTGCACACATTTTAAATTTAATCGCCAAAGAAGGTCTCAAGGAGCTAGATAACAATATAGTTTGAATTCGTGATGCGGTTAAATTTGTTTTTTCATCTCCACGACGTCTAAAAGTATTTACCGAATTGAAGTTGGGTGATCGAGGGTTACTTTTGGATTGTGTGACGAGGTGGAATTCCACATATCATATGCTAAAAAGGGCTTTAAAACATAAAGTTGTTTTTTATAGATTCAATTTGGTTGAGAGTTTCAAGCATCCACCTACAAAAAATGATTGGTCAATAGCTCAAGAATTATGCAACTTTCTTAAAGGTTTTGATGATTGAACCAATATTTTCTCGGCAACAAAAATTCCAACAGCTAATTTATACTTTTTTCAAGTCTGCATGATTCAACTGCATTTAAGTAAGAATTGAAATTCTGTACTTATCTCAAAAATGCAAGTGACAATGTTTGAAAAATTTACACAATATTGGAAGGATTATTCTATGGTGCTAGTCATTACTGTTGTACTCGATCCGCGGAGAAAAATGGATTTTGTGGCTTTTTACTATACTAAAGTATATAATGATTCTAGCAATACAAATTTCAAAGAAGTATTCGAAGAGCTTTCAAATTTATTTGATTGGTATAAAGAAAAGATGAATTCTAAACATTATAGTATTGCAAGTTATTTTCGCAAAGATTCATTTTCGTTGGTGGGTTCAAATGAAGATTTAAGTATGGATGATTTCTTAAAGTTTAAAGCAGAAACTAAGAAGGAAGAAGAAACAAAAACCGAGCTGGAGATATATTTACAAGAACCGGTATATATTTAATCTATATTTACATGGTACCAAATTTCAAAATTTAAGCAAAATAAAAATGTTGAACTGATGCATATACTCACACTCCTTAATATTCTATTACAGTTTGTTTATGCACATAAAATCAGTCAAATTATTTTATGAACCTTTTGTAATGACTATATTGAAAGGTGTGACCTTTTCCTTTAATAATATTGATAAAAGTGATCAAATATGTCAAATTATTTATGATTTTTCAATTTTACTCATTGTAATAACTTTACATTGAAAATGATGCATTATATTTTACCCTTTGAAATGAATCTAGATTCATTATAAAAAATAACTCTAAGTTTGCTAAATTACAAGTTGCATGGTTGCACCCCTCCTGCATTCAAAATTACAAAAACATCTCTGAAGTTTACATTTCATAACATTAACATCCCTTGAACCGGAACCGAACCGGAACCGCATAGAACCGGACCGAACCGCAAGTAAATAATTTGGTTTTGGTTCTTGGAGAACTGGAACCGGAACCGTAGGCCCTACGGTTCCAAAAAATTATGTTGGAACCGGAACCGGAACCGGTCAAACCAAATAAGATTTTGGTTTTAACTTGAAGAACTGTTACCTTAATGGTTCGGTTCACAGTTTTAGTAGAACCGGAACCAAACCGGAACCGTGACAGCTCTAGCTACTCCCTTCAGCCTCTTATTTCCCTCCACTCCGGCCTTCCCTCTTACTCCTCGAATTTTTGGGTGTACATGCTACGTTCACCACCTCGGCCCATCTACCGACAAGTTGGATCCCCGTGCGGCCAAATATGTCTTTGTGGGCTACTCGCGCACTCAAAAAGGCTATGTGTGATATTCGCCCACTGCCCGCAAGGTGACCGTTTCTGCGGATGTCACTTTCCGGGAAGATCTTCCCTTTTTTTCTGCTCTGAATCTCGCTCCTCTTCCGGAGCTCGTCGTGCGCCCTGTCATCTCTGTTCCCCGGTCTCACCTTCCCCCTTCCTGCTCAGCCTCTGGTCCTTCCCCAGCCACCTGTCATCAGGGTCTATTCTCGCCGCTCTCCTCGTCCCGTTGCCCCACTGCAGTCGGCTTCGACCTCTGACGCTCTGCAGCCTGCTGCTCCGGCTCCAGCCTCCACCGCTCATCCTATGGCGAATTATGTCTCTCTTCATCGTCTTTCACCGCCACTTCTTCACTTTGCCACATCGTTATCCTCTGTTTCTGTCTCAAACTCTGTGTAGGAGGCGCTTCAGCATCCAGGCTGCCGGGCTGCCATGGACGAGGAAATGATGGCCCTTTAGGCCAACCAGACCTGGGTTCTTGTCCCTTTACCTCCCGGTCAACAACTTGTTGGGTGTAAATGTGTTTTCGTCATCAAACATGCTCCTGATGGCACTGTTGACAGTCTGAAGTCCCGCCTGGTGGCCCGTGGCTTCACTCAACAACAGGACCTTGATTATGAGGAAACCTTCTCTCCGGTGGCCAAGCTCAACACCGTTCGTGTCCTGCTCTCCGTGGTTGTGCATCACCACTGGCCCCTTCATCAGCTGGATATCAAGAATGTGTTCTTGAATTGTGATCTTCAGGAAACCGTCTACATGCGCCAACCGCTCGGGTTTGAGACTACGGGGGAGTCTCGTGTGTGTCTTCTGAAGAAATCCATCTATGGTCTCAAACAATCCCCTCGGGCGTGGTTTGACAAGTTCAACAAGGTTGTTCAGGACATGAGCTTCACTCGAAGTTCCGCAGACTTCTCCTTGTTCACTCGACACCGGGAAACAGGAACGGTCCTTCTGCTGGTTTATGTTGATGACATCTTGCTCACTGGGGATGATTCAAAGGGGATTCACGCGGTCAAACAACATCTTAGCACTGTGTTTCAGACCAAAGATCTGGGGCATCTTCGCTACTTTCTCGGGCTTGAGATCGCACGACGTCCGAATGGGCTTGTCCTCACCCAACGGAAGTATTGTCTTGATCTCCTCAAAGATGCTGTCCAGTCTAGCTGCAAGCCAGCCACTACTCCGATGGAGGCAAATCACAAGCTATGTGCTCATACCTCTGATGATGATCTGCCCCTCCAGAACCCGAAATACTATCGACGCCTTGTGGGAAAGTTGATCTACCAAACGGTCACGAGGCCTGATATATCGTTCGTTGTTGGGATTGTCAATCGATTCATGCATGCTCCCCGGGTTTCTCATCTTCATGCGGTTGAACTGATTCTTCGATACCTTAAGGCAGCTCCGGGTCAAGGGCTGGTTTACAAAATCGCCAACTCTATTCCAGCATTGGTTGCATATTCAGATGTTGATTATGCTGGCTCACTGGACGATCGGCGGTCAACCAGTGGGTGGGTTCTGTACATATTTTGGCGGTCATCTCATTACATGAAAAAGTAAGAAACAAGTTGTGGTTGCTCGATCCTCTGCAAAAGCAGAATACCGATCGATGACATCGGTGGTCTCTGAACTCACATGGCTTGAAAGCCTCCTTGCTGACCTGGGGGTAAAACTTCCTTCATCTGCTGTTCTATTTTGTGACAGTCAGGCTGCCATACACATAACAAAGAATCTGGTGTTTCACGAGCGCACGAAACATATCGAGGTTGACTGTCATTTTATTCGGGAGAAAGTTCAAATAAAGAAACTTGAATTAAAGCATGTTCCGGGCACTGATCAAGTTGCTGACATTCTCACGAAGGCTTTATCAAGTACCATATTTTACCAGTGTTTCTCCAAGCTGGGTGCATATGACTTGTACGCTCCAGCTTGCGTGGGAGTGTTAAAGAAGCCCATTTGACAAAGGCTCATTATGTTATTTCCCTCTTCTCTTTAGTCCCACATCATGTATAGGACCTTCCTCTCTCTTTCTCCCTCCTATAAATATGTACTCATTCTTTATATTTGATACAAGTGAACATATATACAAGGTTCCTTTTTTTCTCTACAATAAGCATAAACATATGCTAATTATCATGCTATTAATAATTTGGGGAATAATAATGCATGTGAAATTACTGTGGTCTGACTGATATTGTTACTAATAAATTAGTCATAGGAGGGGTCTTTTACGACCAGATAATAATCAATAGTTTATGTAAGACCAATAATTCGAGATGTGTTGATGGAATATGATACTATAAAAATATTGTAATGTTGCGTGATGATGTGCACTCGTAAATTAGCTCAGTATTTGGCTCATTTTACATGGGTCCCGTATAAACAAAGGGAGAATATTTCGGGAATGACACTCCCTTCCGGTGGGTTTAGCCACCTGCAAATTTGAGCCACCTGCAAATTTGAGCCACCTGCAAATTTGAGGACTGTATTGTAGTGTTCTTTGGGCGTTTTGACCTATCCTTGGACTTATACAGTGGGAGTTGCGCTCTATTTGGCGTACTTGCTCTCTGCGGGATGTTTTGGTCCAATCCGGCACGTAAAGACAAGATAGCCTCTAATTAGTCCTAATGGCTTACTGTAAGTACTAACTAATAAATGAGTTAATTTTTATAACAATATATTTGGAAAAAATAAAAAACATATGCTGATGTATTTATTTTCAGTTTTTCACTACTCCCGTTCATAACTTTTTCTGCATACTAAGTATTACGTACATATATAATTATTGTATTATTCTTTCAGAGGCGATCAAACAAACATGCTCATCAGCCTACTAAATATTTGTATGTATCCACGAGGATGCGGGCGGCAGAGCACAACGAGGAAGAATATTATGTAACATGTATTATGTAAAATATGACAAAAATGAAATATATATAACTATGTGACTATGTACTTGTAACATTGTGAAATATCAACAAAATATATTTGTTTCTTGCTTCAAATTAGTGTAGTGGAAAAAGATCATGAATCACATTTATTATTCTCGTCTCATTAACCTGAGCTTATCGGGTCGGGTTGTGATAAGAGGATTGATGAATCATATCTTGAGCGAACATAAAAGTTAGGAAATCATTGAAAAAACATTCACGAGCATTATTAAACCGAAGAATACATACAAAACTAAAAAACAGTCCTTTGATTTCAGTACAAAAATTTTTGAAGAACATTCGGACTATGATGCTAAGTAGAAAAACCACGTAATTCTAAAATATTCATCAATAATGTGAACAAATAACAAAAATCAAACTTAGAAATAAACTCTACTGAGACCTCATAGATCAGAATAAACAAAAGAGAAACGTGTGAGCGAACATTAATGGACACTACTAGGAAACGGGGCACGGTGGTGTTTAGACATAACTTAAACTCTAAACTCCTACTAGATAAAGAAGTGACCGTCTTCTGCAATCTTAGAAACTCAAGATGTGCCAACTAGTTGTGAATCTGCAATAATGATATGGTGGCAATAAAAGGAAATATCAGAGGGGATCATGATGATCGATATATTTGGATCCATGCCATTTACCAAGCACTCATGTGGTCTTCGAATCATGGATGCAAACAAAAGTTGGGGTAAATGTTGCAATATAATCATGAATTTGGAGAAGTTTATGGATGTAAATAAGCATGAAAGTAAAATTTGAAACACAAAGAACATAGTGTAATATAAGAGATGACATAGGCTTTACAATAATAATACCTCATGCAAGGGTGACTATCCAATGATCAGATGCACTTGACTCAAGTATCCATGTAGGAGAAGGAGACATGACTGAATCCGAAAGACAAAAAATGACACATTAGGATGAGTTGTCTTCGTTGTACTTTAAAGCTGAAGTAAGTGTGAGCATTCACAGATGGATATTGTTGCTCCATGAGATTAACCCTATGAAGGAGTGGAGTCCAAATGAGATGCCTGGCATGGATGCCTTGATGAAAATCCAGTAGATAGCATGCTTCTAGGTATGACCCATTCTTCAACAATAAGTACATTTATACATCCACGTCCTTCACCATGTCCATTGTTAATCCCATTGTTAGAAAAGACCGTGTAAATGTCCATTTATGAGGCCCATTTGTTTCTTGTTTTTAGTCTCACATCTTGGATTGGGATCTTCTCTTCTTACTCCCTTCCTATATAAATGTATTCATACTTGTAATTATTTATTCAAGAAGTATATACAAGGTTGGAGGTTTCTCTATTTCTACATGATATCAGAGCCACCGGTCTCCCTCTAGCCGGCTTCTCTGTTTGCTAACCGCCTGGTCACCCGGCTGACCGCGCGGCCTGTTCCTTCCTTGCCTAAGCCGCCGTCTTCGGCGACCTGTTCTTTCTACCCGCTGTTCCTCCACCTTCCTTCTGTTCTGTTCCTCTTCCTCTTCTCTTCCTATCTCTCCCTCTTTTATAACCTTCTCTCACGTGGGGTCCACTTGCATCTCCTCTTCTCTCTCCTGCCCGGTCTTACTCTCTGACTCTTTGACCGTGCGGTCTCTATCTTCCCGCTCCTCACGGTTTCTTTCTAGCCGCTGCAGCTCTCTCCCCTTGACCGCTGCGGTTTATCTCTTCCCCGCGCGGTCTTCCCGTCTCTCCCCGCTTCTCGCGATTTCTCTTCTTGCCGCTGCGGTCTCTCTCTCCACCGCGCGGTCTTCCCGTTTTTTCCCGCTTCTCGCGGTTTCTTTCTAGCCGCTGCGGGTTTCTCTTCTTGCCGCTGCGGTTTCTCTCTTACCCGTGCGGTCTTCCCGCTTTTGCCTCTCCCTTCTAACCGCAGCGCCCTGTCAAGTCACTCGCGGTCTTCCTTGCCAAGTCGCCCAGCTTCTCCTCGCCGCTGCGCCTTCTTTCCCGCGGCCTTCTTCTCTTCTCGTCAAGAGCGCGCAACTTCGTCAAGCCGCCCGGCCTCCCTTGTCAAGCCGCCCGGCTTCCTTCTTCTGCTAGCCTGATGGCCTCCGACGCCTCTGCTGCTACTTCTGCTCCGCCAGCCCGTGAGGCTCCTCCGGCTTCTGACCTTCGTGATGAACTGCGCATTACTACTATCTATTTGACAGAAAAACGCAATTTTGTTGAATGGGTCCCCTCTGTTCGTCGTGTCCTGCAGACGAAGGGTCTTCTCCACCACCTGACTCGGGCTACCCCTGTTGTCCCTTCTGATGATTGGCTACGTGATGACGGTCGGGTCTAGTCTTGGCTCCTCAACTCTATGGACACCGAACCCTATCGGATGGCCATGTATCATGATACGGCCAAGGCAATGTGGGAGGAGCTCCACTCCTTTTACTCTGGGCAAAACAGTCTTCAGCACCTCTATGATATTATCTCCAACCTCCAGAATCTTGTTCCAAGTCCTCCTGGCGACATGATTTAAATTGTTGCTCAGGCCAAGACCCTAGCCAAGGCATGGATTCAACATCAGCCTCCTACCACGGATCTTGCTACTCAACGGGCCCAGAAAGAGGCGGTTACCATCGCGATGATGATGTCCCGGGTTCCGCCTCACCTGCATAGTGTTCGGGCCCAGATCCTCTCTTCCACGACGACTCCGTCACTGTCTGACGTCTGCTCCATGCTACTTAGAGTTACGCCTCCTATGGAGGCCCCTTACGGCTCTGCCCCTGCTCTTCTCCAACAGCCTCTCCTTCCCACTCCATCTCCTGCTCGTGGCTCTTCCACTCGGGGCGGCCGGCCTCCCTCCAGGGGATGCGGTCGTGGTGGCCGCTCGTCTCTCAAATGTACATATTGTGGCCGGGGTGGTCATCTTGAGGCCACCTGCTACAGCAAGCATGGGTTCCCTCCCCACCTCGCTGCCACTTCCTCTGCTGCTCCTGCTCCTGCCATGGATCCGGCCTCCACTACCCGACATGATATTGATGAGCTCGGCACCCAACTCCATCAGCTACAGGGTGTTCTTAGCCGCTCCTCCGGCTCGGTTGCGACCTTTTCTGCGGAAGGTATAACCTGTCTCTCTCCCAGCCCTCACTGGATCGTTGATTCCGGTGCTACTCACCATATTACTTCCCAGAAGCCCTCCAAATATATCCAGATGGCTCACCCCCCGAGTATCACTGTGGCCAATGGTGACACTCTCCCGGTCTCTGGTGCTGCTGCCCTCCAACTTACCCCGACCCTTTCTCTTTCCTCGGTTCTTCACGTTCCGGGCTCTCCTTTCAATTTACTTTCCGTTAGTCGCCTGACAAACGACCTTGATTGTTCAATAATTTTTTCTCCCTCTTCATTTCTTATGCAGGATCGTCGCAGCCGGAGTATCATTGGTAGGGGGCAGCTGGTGAATGGGCTTTACCTCCTGGATACTCAACCCACTCTTCTATCCGCCGTCTCTTCTGTTGATTGACATCGTCGTCTTGGCCATGCTCCTCTTCCGATTCTCAAGCGGACTCTTCCTGATGTTCCATTACAGGAGTTCTCTTGTGAATCATGTATCTACGGCAAACACCACCGTTCTGTTTTTCCCCATACATGTACCCGGAGTAGTACTCCGTTATCATAAGTTCATTCTGATGTATGAGGCCCTTATAAGGTCCCTAGTATCTATGGTTTTCGATATTTTGTCACTTTTATAGATGACTACTCGCGTACTACGTGGCTCTACTTAATGCATGATCGTACTGAGCTTACATCTGTCTTTCGTGTCTTTGTTACTGAAGTACGTACGCAGTTCGCCACCCCACTCAAAATCCTCTGCACTGATAATGCTCGCGAATATACAGGGCACGCCTTCTCCTCCATCTGCACCGAGTTTGACATTATCCATCAAACTTCGTGTGCCTATACCCCTCAACAAAATGGGGTGGCCGAACGAAAGAATCGTCATTTACTCGATGTTGCTCGCTCCCTCATGTTTCAAATGCAGGTTAAAATCGAATATTGGAACTTCGCCGTCTCCACAGCCTGTCATCTCATTAACCGGCTCCCTTCTTCTGTTCTTGATTTTGTCGTTCCTATCGACCTCCTATATCCTACTACCAAACCCACCTCTCTACCACCACGGGTCTTTGGGTGCGTCTGTTATGTTCATCTTCTTGGCCCTCCATTAGACAAACTCGCTCCTCGTGCGGCCAAATATATGTTTGTGGGCTACTTCCGTACTCAAAATGGATATGTTTGCTACTCTCCTTCCACTGGCCGGACGGTTGTCTTCGCGGATGTCACCTTCTGCGAAGACCATCCCTTTCACTTACCTTCCTCCTCCTCGAGTTCCTCTCCTGCTCTTCCTCGCCCTGCGGTTCCCACGGCACCTTCCTTTTCTACCCTCCTCCGCTTCTCTTCCTGCTCTAAAAGTTCCTCCGCCCGTTATTCGTGTCTATACTCGTCGTGGCTCCAAGGATGGTTCCCTGCCCCAGCTCCCTGCTCCCAGTGACACTCCGGCACCGACGGATTCTGCTCCGGCTTCTACGGCCCACCCCCTCGCCAACTACGTTTCTCTCCACCGGTTCGCTCCACCTCTCTACGCCCTTGCCACTTCTCTTTCCTCGATTTCTATTCCTAACACTGTGCAGGAGGTCCTTCAACACCCAGGCTGGCGGGCGGCCATGGAGGATGAAATGAGGGCTCTTTGGGCTAATCAGACTTGGGATATCGTGTCCCTTCCTGCCGGCCAACACTGTGTCAGCTGCAAGTGGGTCTTTGTTGTCAAACATACCGCGGATGGGTCTGTTGAGCGTCTGAAGGCCCGCCTCGTGGCCCGGGGTTTTACTCAGCAACACAGCCTTGATTATGAGGAAACTTTCTCTCCCGTGGCCAAATTGAACACGATCTGAGTTCTTCTTTCCTTGGCTGTGCACCGTCATTGGCCTATCTATTAGCTGGATGTGAAGAACGTCTTTCTCAATGGTGATCTCCAGGAGACTGTTTATATGCATCAACCTCCCGGGTTTGAGACCACGAGGGAGTCTCGGGTTTGTCATCTTCGAAAATCAATTTATGGTCTCAAACAGTCCTCGCGCGCCTGGTTTGACAAATTCAGCAAGGTAGTCCGCGATATTGGCTTTACTAGGAGCTCGGCTGACTTCTCTCTCTTCACTCGACACCGGCCAACCGGAACTGTGATTCTACTTGTCTATGTTGATGATATCCTCATCACTGGAGACGACACTGCAGGAATACAACATACCAAGCAACAGTTGAACTCCGCCTTTCAGACCAAAGATCTTGGAAACCTACGGTATTTTCTTGGGCTTGAGGTTGCACGACGGCCTCATGGCCTTGTATTATCTCAAAGAAAGTATTGTATGGATCTTATTCATGATGCTGGTTATTCGGGATGCAAACCTACGGATACTCCAATGGATGTTAATCACAGGCTCTCGGCCCATAGTTCTGACTCCGATGAGCTACTTACAAATACGGAATACTACAGACGCCTGGTTGGAAAACTGATCTACCTCACAGTTACTCGACCAGACATCTCCTTTGCCGTAGGAGTCGTGAGCCGATTTATCATGCTCCTAGGACATCTTATCTTCAAGCTGTCGAGCGCATTCTTCGGTATCTCAAGAACGCTCCAGGACAAGGGCTTCTGTACAAGTCATCCACATCACTATCCCTCGTTGAATACCCGGACGCTGACTATGCAGGATATGTTGATGATAGGCGCTCTACATCTGGTTTCTGTACCTACTTTGGTGGTCATCTCATAACCTGGCGTAGTAAGAAACAGAATGTGGTTGCTAGATCTTCTGCTGAAGCTGAGTACCGGGTCATGGCTTCGGTAGTGTCCGAGTTAACATGGCTTGAGAGTCTTCTGGGAGATTTGGGTGTCCGTCTCTCATCACCGGCGACCCTATTTTGTGATAGTCAAGCAGCAATACATATTGTCAAGAACCCGGTATTTCACGAACGCACAAAACATATTGAAGTTGACTCCCACTTTATTCGGGAAAAAGTTCAGTCAAAGAAGGTAGATCTGTAGCATGTTTCTGCTACAAATCAAGTTGCCGATATTCTGACCAAAGCTCTCTCCAGACCGTTATACTACCAGTTTTTATCCAAGCTTGGAGCCTATGATTTGTACGCTCCAGCTTGCGGGGGAGTGTTAGAAAAGACCGTGTAAAGGCTCATTTATGAGGCCCATTTGTTTCTTGTTTTTAGTCCCACATCTTGGATTGGGATCTTCTCTTCTTACTCCCTTCATATATAAATGTATTCATACTTGTAATTATTTATTCAAGAAGTATATACAAGGTTGGAGGTTTCTCTATTTCTACACCCATCACTATGGCTTGGATCTCTGCTAGAGTAACATTACTAACCAAGACAGCGATTAGCAATGATATTTAGACCAATCATGTGGTAAGTGGCATTTGTCAAAAAGGCTGCACAAAAAACTCAGGAATAAACCTCAATAAGAGTTAGAATAGAGGTTCCTCCTAGAATTTGAGATTTGATGGAATCAAGCTCAAGTCTAAAAGTGTGAAGAAACATAATCATCAAACTCTTATTTTTTTCTTTTGCTTAATATGGATGACAAGTGAATTAGGAAGGAGGTCCAAGAACTCAGCAGCAATGGTATGAAATTTTCCAACATGGCAGTGACGTCTGATTCACATTGATTCAACTGAAAGAGATTCCAGAGAACCTCATACACTCAAGTTATATCTCTCATAAACACCCCTAGCACGAAACATAGGCACCGTTGAGAGATCAATTGACTGACACATTAGCACGACAGGTAGAGCATCCATCATTTTCCATGTTAAACGAGCAACTGGAGTAAAGCTTTCATATTTTGTTTCTAAATATTTTTCTCAATCTAGTCATATATACCAGAAAGGAACTGCAGCAGATCAAGAACCATGGTTCTTTCCATTTAGCTTTTCAATGGCAATTGGTTCAGGGGACAACTGAAAAGTTCAGTTTCATGGAGAAGGATGACTGAGAGGGAAAGTCTTCGACGGAGAATTTGGTCATGATACAAGGAAATCTATCATGGTTGTTGTAGATGGGATAAGAAGAGATCTTGTGGTGGATGGGATGGTGCAGGAACATGGCAGTAGCTGCCAAAGGCAAGAGGAAGTAAAGGGAGGTTGATGTAGAAAGAACGTCAAAGGAAAGCTTAAGATTATTTAAGTGGACGGCATAATTTTAAACTAATAAATCAAGCAAGGATACAGTGAGGATATTGCAGAAGAAGAAACCCCTCCCGAGTCTGTCGCACCAAGGACGAACAGTCGCCGTCTGTCGAATGACGGGGAGGGCAGAGGTAGCTGGCGTCTGCGTGCGAATTGACTTCGATCTGGGATGTATCACATGAGTGGTAGGCATAGTCGATGACAAGAGATTGCTAGGTCATCGAAGTGGGGACGTGAGGTCAACGACGACCCGATGGTAACTGTAGCTGAGGTTGAGGCTGCGCCAGGAGATGTACGGTGGCGGACGGGGTGCAGAAACCCATCTGGTCTTCGTTGGTTGCTATGGTAGAAGGATGAGTGGCCCTCGATACTAGATCCATGAAAGAGGCGCTCGACATGGATGAAGAGGGAGGGGATTCTTGTATAGGAAAGTCAGCCGGCGGGGCAGAGAAACGAGAGGGTTTGTTACACTGTGTATATCCGGCTCCCTTTTTCTTCTTTCAGCCGGCTAATAAATAGGCTTTTTTTTCTCTCTTGCTTTTTAATTTCCATTTAAATTTTCAAAGTTCAATTTCCAGCCGGGTATTAATTATGTTAACTGTACAACACTTATTCGTCGAGGGTGGACCCAGTCAAGGCAGGAGTCAAAGTCAACAGGTCAAGACAAAAGTCAAAATCAGCATTCAAGAAAGAAGGTCTGGGCGAGTATGGGCGAGCATCCCTTGCATACTCGCCAGGTGGACGAGCATGGGAGATACTTGTGCAAGCTAGGAGAGATCCACCCATGGTTGCATAGTCGTCGGGTGGGGTGGGCTATAAATAAGACCCCCCTTCACCCCTTGGATTTCTCTATAAATAGTACCACAGAGGTACAAAAATAAAGATTTTTGGCTAAGCTTCAGGACTACTTTTCTAAACACTTGGTCGTGAGATAGTGACCATCCCCCTTGGTGACCATTTTTCCTAGATACTCGTCATGCTAGTCTCATCCTTGTACCCTGCTCGGTCATTTTTGATTGTGCAAAAGTTACTTCTAAGCTTTCGGGTACGTGGTGGGACTTCACTGCCGCAGCATGTGGGGTCTTTTTAGTGTTCCCTTAGTTTCTTTGTCCTTTACCGTCAATCCGTCAAGCCCGACCGTCGGACCAGTAACCATAGACTGCACTTAGATTCGAATTTTGGGAGAGAGAATTTCCAGGCTTCAATACTTTGGTGTGGTGAGCGTGAATCGCAGCCAGAGGAAAATTTTGCGGGTAGGCGAGATGGTGGATACTGGCGAGCATGGGGAAATAGTCGGCAACTCGATAGGTGGAGGCGAGTATGTGACAGTGTCGGTTTTTGAGAACTTCGTGCAAAGAATAGAGGGGACCTTGAGAGCAACATTGTTCCCCCGCACGAAGGTAACAACGACCTCGCCTCCTCACGTGACTCCGTCGGAGGATGGTGGTCCTTCCAGGCGACTAGGAAAGGAGCATGTGGTGGAAGAACCAGAGCGACTAGAGCAGCCGCAGTTCTACCCGGCGAGTTCTCAGGGCATCAAGTTCCGGGCAGGAGGAGGAAAGTTCTTGGGAAACCTACTCCGAAGGGAGTGGAGCCTAATTCCAACATGGTGAAAACTATCCAAGAAATGGCGTCGCCAAAGAATACCAAGGAAGTCCAGCAACTGACAGGAAGGCTGACAGGCCTTAGCCGCTTCCTTTCCAAGGTCGGGAAGAAGTGCTCTCCATTCTTCAAACCCCTCCAAAGCAACCAGCAGTTCGAGTGGACCGAGAAGTGTGAGGAGTCCTTCGAAAAACTCAAGAAACAGCTAATCCAGGATCCTCTACTCCAAGGTCTGAAGGAAGGTGAGGACATACTCCTATATCTGAGAGTGGGAGCACAGGTAGTAAGCTCGGTGCTCGTCAGAGAAGAAGGAAAAGGGCAACTACCTATCTACTACGTGAGTCGGGTGCTCAGGAAAGTAGAGATGAGGTATCATATCTTGGAGAAGCTAGCCTTCGCCTTGGTGGTGTCGGCGCGGAAGCTCCGACCTTATTTTCACGGTCACTCCATCAAAGTCGTGACAGATCATACCCTCTGAAGTATCCTCGATGGGGTGGAGCATTCAGAAGGCTGACAAAGTGGAGATCAGAACTCAGTGAGTTCGATATCTCTTTTTTGCCCATGGTGGCGATCAAGGCGCAAGCAGTGGCAGACTTCCTAGCTGACTTTTTAGTGGAGGCGAGTGGAGACGCATGCCCATCAAGTTCAATTTCCTGGAAGATGTTCGTGGTCGGAGCTTCGGAGAAAAACTCGGTGGGAGTGGGCATCGTGCTAGTAAGCCCACAGAGAACCGGGATCGAGCGAGCAGTCAAGATCCTCTTCCCCATCACGAACTGTCAGGCGGAGTATGAAGTCATAGTGTCAGGCTTGCGTCTCGCTAGGGAGTTAGGGATACAGGGTGTCAGGGCCTTCACAAATTCGATGGTGGTCGCGTCATAGATCAGAGGAGAGTTCGAAGTGTGTGACCCCATCTTGCAAAGATACTTGGTCAAAGTGAAGGGCTTGATGGAAGGCTTTCAGTTTTTCTTCGCCGAGCATGTGTTGCAGGAGGAGAACACAGCAACAGATCATTTGGTAAAGTATGACCCGAGGGCCGGTGGACCAATCGTGGAGTTGTTCCGGCCATCCATTGAAGGAGAGATGATGGAGATCGAGCAGCGAGCTTCCTGCATGGGTTGTTTGTCACCTTTCTAGCTACCAGCCAACTCCCGATAGATAATGGAGACAAAATAAAGTTCTGACATAAGGCGGCTTACTACCTGCTGCATGGAGGGGAGCTATACCGCAAGACCGTCTCGGACCACCTGGCCAGATGCGTATCATAGGACGAGTTTCCGTGAGTGCTAGAATAGATCCATTCAGGAGATTGTATGAGTCATTTTGGGACTCGCACTCTAGAGAAAAGAATCCTAAGGCAAGGATACTTCTGGCCAACTATCAGGAAAGATGCTAAGGCCTTCGCAAAACAGTGTCAGAAGAGTTAACTCTTCGCCCCCCTCCCCCCCCCCTCCAGTTGCAGCCAGCTCGACACCTTTGATTGTTCACGGCCCATTAGCCGTTTGTTATTTGGGGAATGGACTTGATAGGACCTTTCCACAAGCCAGCGATCAAAAAAAGTTCGTTCTCGTCATGATCGATTATTTCTCAAAGTGGATTGAAGCCAAAGTTCTACCCAAGACCACTTTTCAAGTCATGAAGAACTTCATCTAGGGAGAGATCGTCTGCAGGTTCGTGATCCCTCTCGCCATCATCACAGACAAAGGTCTGATGTTCACCAGTTTGGAGCTCGAAGATTTCTACAGACAATTAGGGACGGATCTTCGATTCTCCTATGTCCACTATCCTCGTAGAACAGGCAAGTGTAGACAACCAATAAGCTAGTCATCAGCCTCTTGAAGAAAAAGGTCGAGAATCTAAGAGAGAACTGGGTGGAACAGCTCCCCTTGGCTCTTTGGGCTCTGAGAACCGTTCCGAACTCAGCTACGGGAGAAACACCTTTCAAGTTGTCCCACGAATCTGAGGCTCTCGTCCCAGTGGAATTCGACATCAGAATTTCGAGAGTGGTTGCGACTGAAGAAGGAGGCGAGGAATGGCGCTCGGAGAATGAAGATGCACAAATATTTTCCCTCGACTTCATTGAGGATCTCCGGTACCTAGCCTCAGTTCGTCGGGAGGAGATCCAGATGCGAATGGCGAATCACTTCAACAAGCATGTCTGTATCAAACAGTTCAAGGCAGGAGACCTTGTTCTGAAAAAAGAGGACGCGGCGGGAAGAGTGGTCGCGGTCGAAAAGCTGAATTTGAACTGGGAAAGCCTGTTCATCATCCACCAATTGATGACAACCAGAGGATATCACCTACAGAACCACGATGGAAAGTTACTTGGGAGCACCCGGAGTGGTGATGACCAGAAAAAGTTCTATCCTTTCAGGGAAGGGTATGATTATCATGTACCTATATTCTGTTATATTTATTATTTCCTCACCCCCTGAAATATGAGAATGTGTGAGTCTTCTTTTCAGAAAATGTCTCAAGAAGCAGAGTAGGAGAAGTCAATCTCCACGATCGAGTAGGGAAACAAGCCTCTGACTTGACTATCATAAAACCCAGAGCGAGTGATGAGACAGTGCGTTGGGTTCTAATGTGTTCTTGTAAGACCATGCATCTGCAATGACGGTCGAAATCAGCTCCCCCATGCATGTTGGCCGAGTTACCTCCCGGTCGCACTTCACATCCGACTGGAGAGATAATCAAGAGAAAGTTTGGACATTAACCTCCCAATTCAACGAAAAAAAGGTTGACTTGACTAACGACGAAACCTTTTATAAAGGCGTCATCATCCCCAATGAGCTAAAAAAAGCCCGATGTTAGTGTCACCTCTCATGCAAAGCTTATAGTCATTTCTTCCAATGATAAGAGTTGTTGTGGTTAACCCCCTCTGATTGTTGTTTGGCAGGAAAGGGACGATAATATTTCAAGAAAAGAGAATCCGGGATAAGATGGAGACCTAGAGTGTGTGTCCTGCAAGACCCCCCGAGTGTCATTTCCCAATCCAGGTTCCATCGTCTTCTCAGCAAAAGATAGGATGGAGGCATCGAGTGTGTGTGTATTGCGGGATCTCCCAAGTGTCATTTCTCTATCCATGTTCCTTTGCCTTCTCAGCAAGAGTTGGGATGGAGGCCTCAAGAGTGTGCATCCTATTTGTGAGCATGTAGATGCAAGTATGTCCTTTTTGCGAGCATGCAGGAAGGAGTATGCGACTATGGCGAGCACGTTCGAATGTCGTGTTAACCGAAGCAATGACCACTCAAGCTCGCTTCGAGCTTATGAGCCTAGCGAGCACTCAGAACGTTCGAGCCTGAGCCCAGCGAGCGTCATAAGCAAGCAAGTACAACGAGAAAAGGCGAGCAAAAGATTTCTATACTTTTGAATAAATAGGTGACATTACATTAAAAAAACCATAATAACACCTTGTATAAAGGTCTGTCCAAAAACTTTGGACAAGTCTAGCAGTTCATGCCGACTAGGCGTCATCGCCTCCATCGCCCCCGCCGAAATGTTCGTCATCGTCGGCCTCTTCGTCTTCATTCTCGTCACCATCGATGTCGACGTCCTTTTCCTCTTCCTCCTCATCCTCGCCATCCTCATCCTTGTCATCATCAGAAGCAGAAGACAGGATGCAGTCAGGCGAGTTGGACTCCTCGGCAAGCAGGCCTGGGATGAGGTCCATCACCATCAAGCTGGTAGCCTCCGTTACAAAGAAGCCTTCAACCCTTAGCTTGTTGAGGATGACATTTCTCGTTGCTCGCGCAATGCCGCGACGAATGGATGGCATCTCGTCGTCGTGCATGAGAATTTTCTTTCTATTCCTGAAGGGTCTGCTGCTTGTGGCTATTGCTCAGTCGGGAGAGTTTTCAGCTCGTCATTCCTTACTTAGGCAGCCTCCAAAGTCGTCCGGGTGTCCGCCAGCTCCTGCTCCAGCTGGGAAACCTTCGTCGTTTCAACCTCAACATCCTGCGAGTATCACCAATAGTCGTCAACACAATAAATCGACGAGTAGCAATGGCTGCCATGTAGAAATCCCTCATTTAAGTCGAGGTTACCTCATAGACATTGCACATAGCGTCCTTGGGCCCAAAAACGAGGATCGTCTTGCCCAGTTCCTTGATCGGTTGTTGGGCCATGAGCAGAATCCACGTCGTATAGTGGCTGATCTCGACAGATCGCAAGAGCGAGCAAGCAGTCTGGTGCACGAGATCCAAGGCAGCAATGTTTGGCAGTGACTACGTCTGTGCGACCAAAGAGCGTGAAGGTAATAATGTACGCTTCGCCTCTACCATCCCAGTCATCGGACCCGGAGGGCGGGCTGGTGCTGAGGGACACCTTGTGCTCGCCCTCGACCCAGGTCACCAGCAAGCGACTATAGGCATCCTTGTTATTCCCTCCTTGCCCATAGTTGGGACGCAAGTAGAGCTCGCCATCCTTTGAGGGGTTCGCCTTCTCGCCAATGATCGTGTCGACGACCTTCGATTTCTTTCTCGCGGGCGGCTGGGTCGTGGCCTTGCCCTTTCCTTTGTCTTTCCTTTTTCTCGAGGAGTCTCCCTTCTCGTCGGGCCCCTGCACATCTTAAGGGAGCGAGGACAGAACAACTGGGGACCCCGACGCCCCCTCGACATCGCAAAGCGGATCCCGGGCGTCCTTCCGATAAACAGCGGCCTCCTTCGCCAAGGGGAGAGGCTCGCGCGGGAGAATGAGAAGCTACAGAAGACGAAAAGCAGAGTTAGTCGCTGTGTTCAAAGCGAGAAACAACAGAAGATGGCGAGTATCAAGAATGCTCGCTCAGCGGTTCACCTTCAGCCAGGAAAATCTTCCCCAACTGGTTGACGTGTTGTCGCCAATAGACCACGTCGAACTTGCCACCTGGGAAGGAGTTGACAAGTTGCTCCCTCGGCCCTTCGAGAAAAGGCGTAAGGAAGACCGCCTCCAATGGTTGTTGCGGCTGGCGAGAAACCCCATCGAAATCTCCACCGACGATGACAAGCCACTCGCCCCAACGATGAACCTTGTTCGTTGTGTCGACCAAGGTGCAGACGTGGGTGTTTAAGTAAACGACTCCTTTGTTAGTCGCCGCAAAGGTGAAGGAAGATCTTCCGGAAAACGGAGAGATCGAAGGCGATCTTCTCTGATCACAAGAAGCAGAGAAAGCTCATGATCATCACCACTCCATTGGGACTGATCTGGGCAGGGACTATCCCAAAGTACTGGAGTATCAGACAATGCTCTGGCCATAGAGAAAGTTGCAGGCCGACTTAAAAATGGCAGATAGGGAGGTTGAGCTCGTCCTCCAACACGGTGTTTAGTCGCTCTCGACGACGAGGAAGCCTCGTCGAGTATCCTTCTGGTAGAAATTGCCTACTGAAGTCGTCCAGGTCCCTCTGCTTGGAGACCGACTTCTTGAAGACGGTGTTAGCAAAGTTTCTCGCATGCCCCATGTGACTAGCAGCAACATCGTCACCGATTTCTGAAGGTGCGAATATAAAAGAAGCACAAGTACATGCGGCGAGAAAGAAAGAAGATTGAAGGTACTTGTGGGAAGGAAGACCAGGTCGCTGATAACGTAATAAAGATGTACCCACCTCCCCCCTATTTATAGGCGGAGGCCAGGGGGCATCAGGCATCTTGCCGCGAGTATTGAATAACGTCACCGCCAACTCATCGCGCATAGGAAGTCGTCAACTCTATCTCACGACGACCTGCATAAAATCGTTCGAATACTCTTAAATCTACGCGCCTAGCATCTATGGTCGCAAAATCCGAATAAAGCAATTAGAAGCACCATAACAAAACACAAGCAATAAATCAAAATGCGAGATCAAAGCTCGTCAAATGGAAATTACACATTCAAAATCAAAGTTCTTATTACCTAGTTGCTGAAGGCGAACACTTGAAGAAGAAAAAAATACAGAAATATCCTAAGGCCTAGGAGGGCGCTGGTCCGGAAGAAGAGGATGTCGCCCGATCCACCCCATCTCACGTGCACGCCTGAAGTGCTCGGTCGTCGTGGCCATCGCCTCCTCTCCCTTTCGAATCTGATCCTCCATCCTCGCCATCCTTCATGCCGAGTCCATGTTGTCCCTCATGTCGATGAGCTCGTCATGATGGAGCTGCTGGCGGTGCTCATTCATCGCTACTCGCAACTCCAGCTCGTTGATCATACAAAACTGAGACTCCGCGCCAGCTAGACGCTCCCCGAGCTCCTTCATCTTTGTTATTTGCACCTCCAACGCAGAGATACGGCGATGAGGCTCGCGGATGGATATCAGGTCGAGCTTAGCCTCCAGCTCCATGTAAGCGCGAGAACTCTCCCAGTACTCGCGGGATGGAAGCTCGAGGACGTCAATAAACGCACTTCCCGAAGTAGAAGCGCGACTTGCAAGAAGAACAAATATTCGTCCGGTTAGCGGAGACCCCAGTTAGAGATTAGTGATTATGCATAAATGAAGGATTAACAGTCTGAGGAGTGTCAGTCCTCATTTCACGATGGGGACTGCGGGATCGACTACGGCGAGGAGAGGGGATGCAACGAGCAGGATCTCGCCGACCTGCCAAGGAGCCCCCATGTCGATCCATGTCTGACAGAGCAGAACGCGATGACGACATTCCACGCAGCCTCGGAATATTGGGGACATTTCCCCTACCACGGCCATCTAGTTATCACCCTCTTACTCGCAGCGCAAACAATCCCGAAGATATCCTGGACCCACTGCCCTGCGACCTGGAATGGATATCGGGCAGGGAAAAAGAGGTTGGAGGTAAACACGGCAGCGGTGGAAGGTTGCTCGAAGATGGCTGCAATGTGCTTGTCGGTGGAGGCACCTCGCTCGCCCTAGATTGCGAGGTCTACTTGGGAGGAGTCCTCTTGTCCCCCGTAGCAGGAACTTGCTTCCCCAGCGACGTCGACAGCGATCCGAAGTTGATCCGAACTTGTTGACGAGCTCACGGAGCAGGATGAGCTTCGAGGGCGATCATAGGAACCGATCGCAGGGAGGCACCGATAGATGCTCGCCAGGAACTCCAGTAGTCGGGAGAACTAGGAGAGGAAAGAAAGACCGTCAGCACAAGTGCATCAAAGTAGGTGACAAACAACAAAATAAAAAACGAGGCAATAAAATCTTCACCTCGCGTAGAGGCGAGTTCAGTTTGGGTCAGGGTCCCGGCAAGATCCGTCGCAGGAGGGATCTATTGTGCGGGAGGGCGAGATGACTCGGGAAGGGTTGCTACACTTGCCAATACTACTCTGATTGAGCACACTTTGAGTACTCGTAGGGATCCCGGGTTCAGTAGTCGAAGTGGTAACATTCCCAGGAGCGGGTGGCGGGTTATTCTTCTTCGAGGCAAGCGTCTTCTTCTTCTTCACCAACTTTTTCTTGTTCGGCGGAGGAATCCCAGCGACATTGTCGCCCTCACGAGGCCGTTTCAGAGAATTAGACTTCAGGAATCCCTCCAGCTCGGCCATGTTCGCCTCAAGATCTTCCATGGCAGTCGGCGACATCATGTGCGCGTTCAGAGAAGGTGGCCCAAGAAAGAGCCACCCCCTCTCTATTTATAGAAGCCAGGATTTGCCTCGGAGTTCCGCGTAATCCAAATACTCGCCCAAAGCATCTCATCGAATAGGGGTTGGATGTTTCTTTCTGAGCTCCTACATCGCTCACAAATAGCAGAGATTGTGCACAACTCATATTCGTCGAGAGTGAACCCAGTCAAAGTCAACAAGTCAATATAGGAGTCTAAGTCAATATTCAAGACAAAAGAAGGCATGGGCGCGCATCCCTCCCATACTCGTCGGGTGGGCGAGCATAGGAGATACTCTCCCAAGCCAAGCGAGATCCACATATAGTCGCAAGTCGTCGGGTGGGGTGGGCTATAAATAAGATCCTTCACCACTTGGATTTCCCTATAAATGGGACCCCGGGGGTACAAGGATAAAGATTTTTGACTAAGCTTCCAGACTACTTTTCTGAAGACTTGGGTCATGATATCGTGACCATCCCCCTTGGTGACCATCTTTCCTAAATACTCGCCAAGCTAGTCTCATCCTCGTACCCTACTCGACCATTTTTTAGTTGTGGAGGGAAGTTTCTTCTAAGCTTTCGGGTATGTGATGAGACCTCCCTGCCGCAGCACCTGGGGTCTTTTTAGAGCTCCCTTGGTCTCTTTGTCTTTGCCCGTCAATCCGCCAATTCCGACCGGACCAGTAACCTTAAACTGCACTGAAATCTGAATTTTGGGGTACAGAATTTCCCGACTTCAACATCAGTCTTCCCTGATTTTAAGTAATATTTTTTAAATAATGATTTCTTAAATAACTAAATCTCTTTTCCCAATTAAATTTATGCGTCCTTAAAATAAATTATGGTTGCAGGGATCGCTTCTCTGGCGTCTTTTTCCTTTCCTTATAGGGATGTCTCTTCTTATCCTGGCGTGATTGCTCTCCTACAGGCCTCTGCTCTTTCTATGAGTGAGATCTCTCTCCGTCGGCAGTCCGGTATTGTTAGGTTACCTCGCCTATGATGTCAGGGAGTGGTGAAACTCCGAATATTTTCTCAGGTGGGAGTGGTCCTCTGGATTCTCTGCCTCCTATTGGATCTCTTCGTGTCTCTGATGATCACGGGACTACTCAGATTACTTTTATTTGGTTGCACGAAACAAATTATCTTCCGTGGGCCCTCAAGAACCCCCGTCTGTCACTTTGGCCCTCAAGAGCCGCCGTCTGTTTGGCTACCTTAGTGGTACTACCAGGGCGCCTTCGCCTACCACTCCTGATTGGCCATAATGGGATTCTGAGAACTCTTTGGTTATGTCTTGGCTCACCAACTCCATGCAGGAGTCTATTGCCCGCAATTATCTCTTCCTAGATACTGCAGCTGATATTTGGAAGCGTGTTGAGATTACTTATTCTCGGCTCAGATCATTCAGCTGCGGCGACGGATTTTTCTTTTACGCCAAGGGGATCGTCCTCCCGCTGCCTACTACTTGTAGTTTACCTAGCTTTATCAAGAGTATGATCATTTGAATGCACTTACTCTTGTCTCTCCTGAGGATGATGTACTGGTTCGTGCCTGAGAGGAACACAACCGGATCTTCGAGTTTCTTAATGGTCTCCATCGTGGCCTGGATTCCATCAGTGTTCAGACTCTTGGCTGCTCTTCCCTACCTTCCTTACCTGAGGTGTATAGTTTGGTTCAACAAAAATATGATCGTCGACAGATTCGCCTGTCTGACACTGCTACTAAGGGTTATGCTCTTGCCGCCCGGTTCAGTCCTGGGGGCCGCTCTTTTCGTGACACTAAGGGCAAGCCTGTGGACAAGGACCAAGTGATATGTGATTATTATGGGAAAGCGCGACATACTCGAGACACTTGCTTTAAGCTTCATGGATTTCCTTCTTCTCGCGGGGATCCTGCTCCTCGTGGCGGACGTGGCTCTGATCGCAATTCGATCCGACCGCCTCTCTCTCGATCGGCTCATCTCTCTGATGTCGGTGATGATCCTGCGTCTTATGGTGGACCTGCTGGACCTGAAGTTCCTTCTGCCCTTTCCACTGAGGAGATTCTCGCATTCCTCCGCTTCATGCTTGGAAACTACTCTGAATCTACTAGCTCCTCTTATGCCCGCCAGGGAGTTCCTAGTGCTCACTTTGCCACTGCGTGCTCTTCTTCCCAATGGATCAATGATTCTGGTGCCACCGACCACATGACAGGTTTTACTACAGGTTTTGTCTCTTATTCTCCTTTGTCTGGTCGGGACAAAGTGAGCATTGTTGATTGATCCATATCTCCCATTGTTGGGAAAGGGTTCATTACTTGCTCCTCCCTTACTCTCACTTTGGTGCTCCATGTGTCTAGTTTATCCCAAAACCTGCTTTATATTAGTCACCTTACTAATTCTATAAATTGCTCTGTGACGTTTTTCCCACCTCGTGTGTTTTTCAGGACCTGAAGACGGGGAAGATGATTGGCTCTGGTAGAATGTGGGATGACCTCTACCTGTTTGACCCCTCCAGCTCCGTCGATGCTCCGCGTGCTCTTTCTGCTGCTTAGTTCTCTCTGGACTCCTGACACTGTCGACTTGGCCATCCATTTCCTTCTACTATGCATTTTTTATTTTCATTTTTGTTAAATGTATCTCTGCAAGATTTTAAATGTGATGTGTGTGCTCGTGCTAAACATCATCGTGCTTCTTTTACTCATGTTTTTACTCTTAGTGCTACTCATTTTATGATTCATACTGATGTTTGGGCCCTCTGCCCTGTTGCCTCTATTTCTGGCTTTCACTGGTTTGTTACCTTTATTGATTGCTTCTTTCGTTGTACGCGAGTCTACTTGATGAAACATAAAAATAAAGTTTTTTCATTATTTCAATGATTTCATAAAATGGTGGCTACTCAGTTTAATGTCACTATCAAAATTTTGCGGAGTGATAATGGTCGAGAGTATGTCAACTCTCTTTTGAGTGTTACCTTAATGATCATGGTATTATATATCAAACATCTTGTGTTTCTACCCCGTCTCAAAATGGGGTTGCCGAGTGCAAGAAACGCCATCTTTTAGAGATCGCTCGCTATCTCCTCCTCAAGATGCATCTCCCTAAGTTTTTTCGGGGTGATGCAGTTCTCACTGCAACCTACCTCATTAATCGGTTGTCGACTCATGTCCATAGCCACAAATCACCACTTCAAACCCTTCTGTCCTCCCCTCCACTCTTCCACCTCGGATCTTTGGAAGTGTATTTTGTCCATGTCCATCCCACATCCAAACTTGATCCTTGTGCCCTAAAGTGTATCTTTATTAGGTATTCTCCAACCCAGAAAGGATACAAATGCTTCCAACCAGCTTCCAAGAAGATCTTCTTTACTATGGACGTCACCTTTCGGGAGTCTGAGGCCTAATATGAGTCCTCACTTCATGGGGAGTTTCATCCAATGGAAGTGAGTTCTCTTCCCCTTCCTATTCCTCCTCACGTGAATATTCCCACTTCTACCTCTCCTTCGGTGATCGTTGTTCTGCCTACTCCTCTTGTGACAGCTCCTCCTTTACAGGTGTATACTCGGCGGAAAAGGGATCCGGTACACCAGCATCTTTCAGGCTGTCTGTGCCAACATCGAATCCTTCTTTAGGCTTTCAAGATATCTCTACCCAACATCCAATGTCCTATTTTGTGTCTTACAACTCATTATCTCCTTCACATAAGCTCTTTGTTGTCTCTCTCTCCTCTATTTTTATTCCCTCAAGTTGGCAGGATGCTATTGCTTACCCAAAGTGGTAGGATGCTATGCGTGAGGAGATGTTGGCCCTGGAAAAGAATTGCATTTGGGACTTGGTTCTCTTGCCAGCCGGCAAGACTGTGGTTGGATGTAAATGGGTATTCTCCGTCAAGCAGAACTCTGAAGGTGTTTTTGAGAGGTACGAGGCTAGGTTGGTGGCTAGGGGCTACACTCAGATCATGGGGATTGACTACCAAGACACCTTTGCTCCCTGTGGCGAAGATGAATTCTATAAGAGTTTTTCTTATGTGCTGCCTGCAAAGGATGGCCACTAACTCAATTGGATGTGAAAATGTGTTTCTTCACGAAGAACTGAAAGAAGAAGTCTATATGTCGTTATTGCATGGTCTTACCCTGGCAGGATCTGGGGGAAAGGTATACAGGTTGAAGAAAGCCTTATGTGGCCTAAAATAATCTCCTCGGGCCTGGTTTGGGAGATTTCATAGAGCTATGATCGCATTTGGATATCCCAAAGCAATCCTGATCACACCTTATTTGTAAGGCGCAGGCATGAGAGACTCACTATCCTTATTGTTTATGTGGATGATATTATTATCACGGGTGATGATACTGAAGAAATCCAGTCTCTGAAACTGAGATTGGCAAGTGTTTGAAGTAAAAGATCTAGAAAATCTCAGGTACTTCCTTGGAATTGAGGCTGCCCGATCGAAACATGGTATATTTATATCCCAGAGGAAAGCATATCCTTGATTTGCTTCAGTCATGTGGGCTGAGTGGGTGAAGACCTACTGACACCCCAATTGAAGCCAACCACAAATTGGGTAGAGATGATGGAGAAGTGGTTACTGATGTTGTTGGATTTCAAAGACTGGTTGGTCGCCTTATTTATTTATCACATACTCGTTCGGATATTTCATATGTTGTGGTGTCATTAGTCAGTTCATGCATTCACCCAGAGCACGTCATTTAGAAGCGGCGTACCATATCCTTCGGTATCTCAAATCCTCTCTTGGAAGGGGTATCTTGTTCTCTCCTGGTAAAGAATTGATAGTTGAAATCTATACATATGTTGATTGGGTGGGTTCTGTTGATGACAGAAGATCCACTTCTGGTTATTGCTCTCTTATTAGTGGTAACTAGGTAACGTGGAGGAGTAAAAATCAACATGTGGTTGTCAGGTCAAGCGCAGAGGCAGAATTTAGAGCTATGGTTCATGGGATCTGCAAAGGACTGTGGATTAAATCCTTGTTGAATGATCTTGGCATGGGGAATAAACACCTCATAAGACTCTACTGTGATAACAAAGCCGTCATTAGCATAGCTCACAATCCAGTCCAACATGACCTCACAAAGCATGTTGAGGTTGATCGTCACTTCATCAAAGAGAATATAGAAAGAGTAGTTGTGAGCACACCATTTGTTCCTTCAAATCAGTAGCTTGCGGATGTTCTCACCAAGGGTTTAAGTCAGACCGCATTCGAAAAAATTATGTGCAAGTTGGGTATGCAAAACATCACACGCCCAACTTGAGGGGGAGTATTAGATGTACTAATTATCTTTTATTTTTATAATTAAACCTTTATTGTATTCCCCTCATATATAGGAGGGGAACCCCTCTTTATGAAACAAGATTATTTTCCTCCATCAATAGGTGTGATCCCTAAGAAAGTCGATATAGTGGGGTGTGTGGATTCAGGTAGGGGCACTTCAACAATCGATAAAGATGAAATCAAGTCTAAGTCATGAGGGGTGAGTGGCACAGCTGGTTCACGACCTACTTCTTGGGGTAAGGGTTTCAGACTTTCAGAAGTGTGGTAAGTAGTAGCGCGGTGGAGTCAACAAAAAGTGAACTATAAGATGTAGGGTCCTCTCACGTGCCTTGAGAATAAGACTGTTCTTAAGAAGAACAATCTTGCATCACTTGTGCTCGAAGGAATGAAATTTTCATGTGCCATCGTGCATGACATGCGGCGACATAACATAACACACTATCCAAATACGTGCTCCCTATAGAAAAATCTACTAGGCAACAGTGGGTAAATGGCACAGTCAAGTGACTATTGACCCCGGATAAGCTATAGAGATGTTCTAACGGATGCATCTCAAACCCTAATATGTTGATCATACGTTGAGAAACTAAGTTCTCCATACTACCATTATCTATGATAATGGAATAAAACTGTCCCCGAATGTGTGCAGTAGTCCGAAAAATTTCATGTCTCCTATGGTTATCACAATAGACTCGCTAGGCGCAATAACGTAGGACAGACTAAGTGTTCAACATGTTCGCCCTCTACTTTTATCATATCCTCAGACTCGAGCTCAGAATCAGGCTCAGAATTAGAGTCATTAATGAAAACTCCATACTTAGGCTCTCGTCCATCAGTAAAATCGATAATGGAAACAAAGTGACGTCATAGAGACTCAGAAGATGTGTCCCGGTTCCATGCACTTGAAGTATCAGAACACTCCAGTGTTGGACTTAGACCTAAGAATCTTCTTACCCTTGGAGGGAATAGTGGATGGGATCGGATTCCCAACAGTGATGGAAGGGTAAGGGGAATCTGAGATCCTAGCAGTGGTGGTAGTGGTGATGCTCAAAGGGAATCTTTTAGTAGACCTAACTTCAGATGTCTGCTTCTGTAATGACTACTCTTCGTGCGCGACTGGAGATCACTCTTAATGCCTTATAATCAAAAATCTTTAGTTCGTCTCTAATAGAATAGTGTAACCTATTTAGATAATGGGACACGGTCATGTCACCATCCTCTCGGAAGTCAAGGTGAGACTACAATACTAAGAACTCATTTGTATACTCATCCATAGACAATTTGTCTTTTTGTAGGTTGTAGAACCTACGGTAGAGGGTCTACAGATAATCAGGAAATACGTAACGTTTTCGAAGTTGTATTTTGAATTCCTCTCATGTGGTGATGGTGGCATGCCTAAGTTAAATCTGGAACGCTCTAGTTATCCCCACCAAATTAGGGCAGATCCTTTCAGTCTAAGCGTGGTATACTCGACTTGCCTAGCTTGGGGTAATTGCTTCCAAGCTGGGAAACGGTCCATTGAATCGTACTAATCTAAACAACCCTCAGTTTCTAAATGTCCCTCAAAATCACCAACTTGACTCCTACATCCCAACGAGGATGGTTACGAGGTTTAGGTTCGGGGTATGTACGTTCAAGATGCCTAGGGTTAGGGTCTGGATAGATGCTTGATTTAAGTGCAACGTGGCTTCAATGGTATTGACCGATGTGCGTAATCCATTCACTATGTGCCTGAGACTAACCATGTTGGCGGTTAGATTGTCAATTGCTTTCATTAAGTCGCTCATACGTTGGGTCAAATCTCATACGTTATTTTCTAAATGATCGACTCTCTTTTCCATTACAATAAGTTGATTTTAATTTTCTCTGAAAATTATAGTTGATTTTAAGAAAATACAACAACACTCAAGCCTTTATCCCACTATAGTGGGGTCGGCTATATGGATCCTTTATTGCCAGTTATTTTCTAAATGATCGACTCTCTTTCCCATTTAGAATAAGTTGATTTTAATTTTCTCTGAAAATTATAGTTGATTTTAAGAAAATACAACAACAACACTCAAGCCTTTATCCCACTATAGTGGGGTCAGCTATATGGATCCTTTGTCGTCATTGTGCCCTATCTTTTGTCATAATCTCACTAATGCCTAAGTACATCATGTTTTTCTTTATAGTTTCATTCCAAGTCCTTATTGGTCTACCCCTCCCTCGTCTAACATGCCTAGTGACTAGACTCTCACAACGCCTAACAGGTGCCTCTAATGGTCTCCTTTGTATGTGCCCAAACCATCTTAGACGAGCTTCCCGCATCTTCTCGCCAATAAAATAATAATTTTTTAAAAAAATTAATTTAAAATAAGAGAAGAATACCATAGTGGGTAGAAAAAGACATTTTTTTTAATTTTAAAATCAAGGTAAAATAAAATTTGAAGATGATTTTTTTCTTTTGTAAATAGAGATTTAAAAGTAAAGCTAATACAACAATTTTCTAATAGATTAAAAATTCTTTAATTTTTTTTATTTTATTATTATTTTTTTTAAACCCGTATCATTTGATTCGCTATAGGAGTGACTAAAACATCCTCTGATACCAAACTGATGTAGAATAAAATTAGGGTTTTGAAATTTTGATGTGTTTATGCGACCAGTTTTAGTTTTGAAAATAGGCTGAGGGGCCAAATCGAACTTTTCGCGCGTAAAACTACTCTTGATTAAAAACTTCAGAAAAATCGTTAATCTTATTCAAAAAAATTCCTCAGCATCTAATGAATTGAACTGTAGCGGGATTCATACGAGCATGAGCATAAACTGCACGCTATAATTTATGGAATAACAAAAATGAAAGCAAAGAATAACATCAAAGGAAAGTTCAAGATTATTTAAGTGGACGACATAATTTTTAAGCTAATAAATGAAACAAGGATACGGTGAGGATACTGCAGAAGGAAAAACCCCACCCGAGTCTGTCACGCTAAGGACAAACAGTCACCGTCTGTAGAATGTCAGAGAGGGCAGAGGTAGCCAACGTCTGCGTGCGGGTTGACTTCGATATGGAATGTATCACCGGAGCGGTAGGTACAGTCGATGATATGAGACTGCTTAGGTTGTTAGAGTAGGGGTGTGAGGTCGACGACGACCTGATGGTAACTATAGCTGAGGTCGAGGCTGCTCCAGGAGATTATGGTGGCGGACGAGTTGCAGAAACCCATCTAGTCTTCGTCAGTTGCTAGGGCAGAAGGATGAGTGGCTTTCTACTCTAGATCCATGAAAGAGGCGCTTGACTTAGATGAAGAGGGAGGGGACTCTCGTATAAGAAAGTCGGCTGGCGGGACAGAGAAATGAGAGGGTTTGTTTATCTGTGTATATCCGGATCCATTTTTCTTCTTTTAGCCAGCTAATAAATAGGCTCTTTTGATCTCTTGTTTTTTTTCATTTCCATTTAAATGCTTCAAAATTCAATTTCCATCAGGTATTAATTATTAAATAACGAAATCTTTTTCCCCAACTAAATTTATGCGTCCTTATATAAATTAAGTTTGCCCTTTTCGTCCTTACTACTTAAATTATCGGACCTTTTATTTTTGATCTCATTGGGAGGTCAAACCAATGAGCCGAAAAATAAAAATGAGAGGGCGGGAAAGAAATACAAGACAGTAAAAAATGCGTAATAATAAAAAGAGTCATGACGCATGATGGCGTCAAGAGTTTTGGTTGTGATAGAGAATGCATCAGAGGGGGAATAGATAGTTAAGATGCCTTGGGTAATAACACCTTGAAACAACTGGAAGAGAGAGTTGAATTAGTTTGATATAATGCTAGAGCAAGTGAAGCAACATGCTCTATTGCCGAACCAGGTGACGACAAAGTGGCAAGCGCGAGGAGGGTTGTCAGGATCTGGAGCAGACAATAAGAGAAACACAAGACCTGGAGCAGCTAACAAGAGAAACACAAAATTAGGAGCAATCAACAAGAGAAAGGCAGGATCTGTATGAGTCCGCAATAAAATATACACAATGGAGGCAAGATCCCTAGACTGTAGAGGAACCACTTAAAACGAACGAGAGACAATAGACGCTCACCCTGATACCAAGTTCGATAGGGAATCACTATGATAGATCACAACTATCGTCGAACCCAAAATGTATGATTGATCGCAAAATAAAAATACAACTATCGAGACATGCTCAATCCAAACTATTAAAGGTTGGATCCTTCTAAGAGTCTATCTCTCCTACAAGAGCCAAAACAAGAATGATCCAAAGATAATCCCATAGGACTCACTACCACTCCCTTATACAGGTAAGTGGGACATACAAATTAAGATGATACCCTTAGACTACAAATGCAGATGACGTGTATCCAAGAGGTTGTCTTCGTACCAACAATCACCTCCCAAAAATCAACCTTATTCTCAAAGTCAGGGTTTGTAGGGGTCGTTAGCGCCAGAGGAGCAAAGCCATCGATGTCAGGATCGTCATCTTCAGCTTTGAATAGCAAGCACATGTCTTTGAGAAGGCAGGTGTGGGTGGACCTGCTGCTGGAAGCGAAGGCAAAGGCCTTTGCGGTGAACCTTGAGAGTGTTACTGGTGATATAAGCTTTGGGGTGCTAGTTGAGGCAAAACTAGCACCGGCCGTGAGCCAAGCAATGGGGGGCCAGTAGAATCGGGTGATCCAAGCAAGGGAGGGGGAAATTTAGGTGATGGCAATGGGGTGGTCGGGATAAGGAGGACGATTGAGCCATGTAGCATTCCTCGTTGAGGAAACGAGCTTTCTCCATGGTGCAGGTGAGAGTAGTCGAGGTGTGGAAGCGAAGGTGCTTTAGGAGGTGGGGTTTCAAATACACAAAAAAGTGTCCTAGTTAATGATCTTGTTGAAGCCAAAATTGACCTCTGTGGAGTTCGGGGTCCCTGGAAAAGGGGTGACCTCACACCTACTACACTCGAGAGAACGTCACGGACCGGAGACTTAGGAGACTATGAACAGACCCTCGGCTCTAGCGCGGAGGTCCCGCCTCACACCCGGAAGGCTACCTGAGCACTTCCCCTCCCTAGCCAATGCTCGAGCTAGGGTGGCTTGAAGAGCTCTCTCAACTCTACCTAGAAGAAGCTAAGGGAGGAGAAAACTTAGAAAAGGATCCTCTCCAAGGCACCCAAGGGGGTCTATTTATAGTTTTCCAAATCTCAGGGGCCAAAAATGACCAAAATACCCCTACGGCCAAGAGGCCTCGGGCCTATAGGAAACCGCTACGCCGGGGGGTAGAGAAGGAAAAACGTGTCACCTAAAGCAAATAGGGGACCCACCCTGCGGGACGGGGCGAGACCCGGCCTGGGGGCCGGTCTCGCCCGGCCTACCCGCCGGGCTGGGCGAGACCCGGCCTGGGGGCCGGTCTCGCCTGGCTGCCCGTGGGGCGGGGCGAGACCCGGCCTGGGGGCCGGTCTCGCCCGGCCTACCCGCCGGGCTGGGCGAGACCCGGCCTGGGGGCCGGTCTCGCCTGGCTGCCCGCGGGGCTGGGCGAGACCCGGCCTGGTGGCCGGTCTCGCCCGGCCTACCCGCCGGGCTGGGCGAGACCCGGCCTGGGGGCCGGTCTCGCCTGGCTGTCCGCGGGGCGGGGCGAGACCTGGCCCGAGGGCCGGTCTCGCCCGGCCTACCCGCCGGGCTGGGCGAGACCCGGCCTGGGGGCCGGTCTCGCCTGGCTGCCCGCGGGGCGGGGCGGGGCGAGACCAGGCCCGAGGGCCGGTCTCGCCCGGCCTACCCGCCGGGCTTGGCGAGACCCGGCCTGGGGGCCGGTCTCGCCTGGCTGCCCGCGGGGCGGGGAGAGACCCGGCCTGAGGGCCGGTCTCGCCCGGCCTACCCGCCGGGCTCGCGGCTGGTCTCGCCGGCCTGAGGGGAAAAGGGGGAGGGGGAGGGCCTGCTGATCCCGCCTCCACACCCAATTGGCCCGGGCGGGTGCCTACCAACCTGCCGCTCTCACACTCCAACTAAGGGGCCGCTGGGGGAGGCCGATTTCTCCTCCCCCTACTAGTAAATTTCCAAGCTAGAGCCAAAATTGGCCACTGAGAGTTCAAAATATTCAAAAAGCTTAAAAACTAAGCACGCCTCATTTAGGGTCCACTCTTCGCGAATACGGGGTTGTACACAATCCCCGCTATTTTCGAGGTTGGCACAAGCTCGGAAAGAAACATCCAACCCAACGTATTCGCGGAGTGTAACTTCCCCGCGGGGTCAACCTGTTATGCCAGCTATGGGAGCCTGGGGGGCGAGAGCTTTTCTGGGTAACAAACTTGGCTCCCACGAGAGATCAACCAGCCTTGTCAGCTAGTGAGAGCCTGACAGCGGAATCCATCTCGCAGCAAAGGACTTGGCTTCCACGAGAGATCAACCTGCCCTGCCAGTTAGATGAGAGCCTGACAGCGGAATCCATCTCGGAGCTAAGGGCTTGGCTTCCACGAGAGATCAACCTGCCCTGCCAGCTAGATGAGAGCCTGACAGCGGAATACATCTCGGAGCTAAGGACTTGTCTTCCACGAGAGATCAACCTGCCCTGCCAGCTAGATGAGAGCCTGGCAGCGGAATCCATCTCGGAGCTAAGGGCTTGGCCTCCACGAGAGATCAACCTGCTCTGCCAGCTAGGTGAGAGCCTGGCAGCGGAATCCATCTCGAGGTGAGACCTTCCCACCCTCCGAGAGACCAACCTGCCCTGCCAGCTAGGTGAGAGCCTGGCAGCGGAATCCATCTCGAGGTGAGACCTTCCCACCCTCCGAGAGATCAACCTGCCCTGCCAGCTAGGTGAGAGCCTGACAGCGGAATCCATCTCGAGGTGAGACCTTCCCACCATCCGAGAGATCAACCTGCCCTGCCAGCTAGGTGAGAGCCTGGCAGCGGAATCCATCTCGAGGTGAGACCTTCTCACCCTCCGAGAGATCAACCTGCCCTGCTAGGTGAGAGTCTGGCAGCGGAATCCATCTTGAGGTGAGACCTTCCCACCCTCCGAGAGATCAACCTGCCCTGCCAGCTAGGTGAGAGCCTGGCAGCGGAATCCATCTCGAGGTGAGACCTTCCCACCCTCCGAGAGATCAACTTGCTCTGCCAGCTAGATGAGAGCCTAGTAGCGGAATCCATCCCGAGGTGAGACCTACCCCACCCTCCGAGAGATCAACCTGCCCTGCCAGCTAGATGAGAGCCTGGCAGCGGAATCCATCCGAGGTGAGACCTACCCCACCCTCCGAGAGATCAACCTGTCATGTCAGCTAGATGAGAGCCTGGCACCGGAATCCATCCCGAGGTGAGACCTACCCCACCCTCCGAGAGATCAACCTGCTGTAGACCTTCCCACCCTCCGAGAGATCAACCTGCCCTGCCAGCTAGGTGAGAGACTGGCAGCGGAATCCATCTCGAGGTGAGACCTTCCCACCCTCCGAGAGATCAACCTGCCCTGCCAGCTAGATGAGAGCCTAGCAGCGGAATCCATCCCGAGGTGAGACCTACCCCACCCTCCGAGAGATCAACCTGCCCTGCCAGCTAGATGAGAGCCTGGCAGCGGAATCCATCCGAGGTGAGACCTACCCCACCCTCCGAGAGATCAACCTGCCCTGCCAGCTAGATGAGAGCCTGGCACCGGAATCCATCCCGAGATGAGACCTACCCCACCCTCCGAGAGATCAACCTGCTCTGCCAGCTAGATGAGAGTCTGGCAGCGGAATCCATCCCGAGGTGAGACCTACCCCACCCTCCGAGAGATCAACCTGCCCTGCCAGCTAGATGAGAGCCTGGCAGCGGAATCCATCCCGAGGTGAGACCTACCCCACCGTCCGAGAGATCAACCTGCCCTGCCAGCTAGATGAGATCCTGGCAGCGGAATCCATCCCGAGGTGAGACCTACCCCACCGTCCGAGAGATCAACCTGCCCTGCCAGCTATATGAGAGCCTGGCAGCGGAATCCATCCCGAGGTGAGACCTACCCCACCCTCCGAGAGATCAACCTGCCCTGCCAGCTAGATGAGAGTCTGGCAGCGGAATCCATCCCGAGGTGAGACCTACCCCACCCTCCGAAAGATCAACCTGCCCTGCCAGCTAGATGAGAGCCTGGCAGCGGAATCCATCCCGAGGTGAGAGACTTGGCTTCCACGAGAGGTACCACCGACCCTGCCCAGCTAGTGAGAGCCTGGGCAGCGGGACCGTCTCGGAGCAAAAGGACAAGGCATCTCAATCAAACCTTACCAAATCCTACATCCTCAAACGGGGAAAAACATGAGTTATATGGTCCCCTCGACTCAGCTGGTCAGTGGTAGCACTTGTTACAGGACAAGAAAAATGAAAAAACTACCGCAAGGCAAGGCCCTCTCATGGGGCCTGGGCATGACGGCCGTCTTCCGCTTCCTTTTCCTCGGGCACTTCCATCTTCCTCAAGCTCTCCATGACCTTCTCCATCTCCTCTGCCTGGGCCAACCAAGAGATGGTGTTGACTGCCGTGACGTAGCACTGCCTTGCCATCCTGGAGTCCCCCTTGACTCTGACCTGGATCCCTCCGGAGCTGAACTTGATGCATTAGTGGAAGGAAGATGACACGCAATGAAAGGAGCTGATGAGGGGCCTTCCGAAGATGGCGTTGTAGCTGCTTGGAGCGTCAACAATGACGAACCGGCAGTTCCTTGAGGCCCCTCCCAACTTTACTTGGAGTCCTACTCCACCTTCGACCTCCTTTCTTTCTCCTGAGAATCCGAACAGGGGTCCGTCCGAGGCCAACACCCTCCTTGGCTCTACCTTCATCTCATCAAACGTCTTCCTGAAAACGACGTTGACGGAGCTCCCGTTGTCAACCAAGATTCGGGAGACGGTGTAGCCCTCGATGGCCGTCTGGATGACCAGCGCATCACAGAACGGATCCTCATGATCCGGCAGGTCCTTCACCGAGAAGGTGATCTTCTCCTCCTGAGGCGGGGCCTGGGAGGTTGAGGAGACGCTCCTTCGGTACATGACATGGAGGCTTGCCTTCCGAGTGGTCTCGATCCCCACTCCACCATGGATCACCGCTATACCGCCTCGGGGTCCGACATCGACCCGGTCCTCACAAACATCATCCCCTCCTTCTCTGGGCAGAACCTCTTCAACCCACACTGGTGGCTGTGGCTGGGCAGGGTCGCTCGCCCCCCTCACTTCCAGGAACTCGGGGCAGGTAGCTGTGGCGTGCCCCTCCACCTGGTGGAAGTCACAGTACGACAACTCTACCCTGACCCTTATTCTTCCCTGGCGGTTCCTCCTCTCCCTTCGACCAATCTCCATCGCTTGATGTGGTGGGGGGAGGAGCTACCTAGGGGCTTGCTTCTGGAAGTTGAACCTCCTTTGGCCCCCATGGAAGTTTCCCCCATCTTGGGCGTAACCTCTTCCCGGGCCCTGAACGGGTCCTCTCTGCTGCCTCCAACCTGGTTCCGGACCCTCCTGAGCTCTCCGCTCTTCTCTCCTTCTTCCTTCCTGAGGTCTCGAGCCACCTTGCTCCTTTGCCTCCATCTCTGTTAGCTTCGCCAACTTCTTGACAAATGCTGGGTTGGCTGCCTCCATGGCAATCTCCTCTGCCGCCCTGTCCATCAGCTCCTCGAAGGAAAGGGTGGCCTTCCGGGTCAATCTCATCTTGAAGAAGCCCTCCTTCAGCCCAACGGTGAAGGCCATCTGGAGAGCATACCCTGACATCTCCTGGACCTCCAAGATCTCCTCTTGGAACATGTCAACGTAACGGGCCAGCGACTCCTCGGCCCCCTGCCTTATCAGGAAGATGGATTCGGGACTCCTCTTCCGCTTCTTGGAGGTGGAGAAGCGAAGCTGAAAGCTCCGGCTCAAGTCCTCGAACTCATAGATCGACCTCGGAGGGAGTTGATGGAACCAGTCCCTTGCCTTCTCCTTCAACGTGATCGCAAAGAGACGACACTTGAAGGCGTCCGTCATCGGTCTGATGGAGACGACATCCTCGAACCACTACAGATGCTGGACGGGGTCATCCTTCCCGGTATAGTAAGCCATGTCTGGCTCTCTGAACCCCTCGGGAACGGGAGCTGAGATGATCAGCTCGCTGAAGGGTGACCCCCTAAGGGGTGGTCTCGTCACCTCTACTCGCACAACCTGCTCGCCTGGGAGGTTGGCACTCGCCGGGCTAGGGAACAGCTCCCGGCCGGTGAGGTCTCGCTCGACCCCATCTCCCATCCTTTCCTTCCCGGGCCTTCTTCCTGGTGCACTTCCTTCTCCCCCCGCTGGGGTCATCTCGCCTAGACCCCTGGGAGTCGGCTCGTCGAGAGGGGGAGCTAACTCCTGGGGGGTCGGGGTGGAGCTGCCACCCCGAGGAGCAATGCTTCGCAGCATCTCCAAGATGCCCTGGTCGAGGACGTGTGTGACTACCTTAATGAACTTGGCAATGTAAATGGCCACAGTCGCGGACTGACAAACCGAGTTGAGTTGTGCGTAGGCATTACCCTCCTGGCGGATGCAACAGTAGCGGAGGAATTCCTCCTACAATGTATATGCCAGAATAGGTCAAGGATCTACTGGCGCGTCCAAAGCAGCCAATCGAGCATCGAGCCCTCCATATACATAGTTTCCAGCAGAACCAACTAGTTGATTGTTTCACATGATTTATTCAGCCAAGGGGGGCAATGTCATCAAATACAAAAATCTCAATCCGGCAAAGATGGATGTCCGCAGCAGGGTGGAGAAACCCCAAGTAGTCCGAAAAGGGCCAAGGGAGCTACCACGGTAGTGCTGGAGGGGTCTGTGGGCGTTTGACCACTTTGGTCATGAGCTCTCAAAAGAGGGGAGTGAGATCCCCAAGCTAAGCTTTGAGCTGATCTAAACGAGTGGATTCAATAGGTATCGAAGCGGGAGGGTCCTCATCGATGTGGAGAGCCATGAAGTGCGTCCAGGTCAGGTAATGAAGGTGCGAAAGGTTGGGGAGGAACAAATAGGGCTATTGGGCAATGAGGAGGTGCAAGAAATGCACTGAGAGTTGTTGGAACAACAGTTGTTATACGGGAAGTTGTTGGGTGAAATGTTGGACATGATGGAGGAGGTACACCGATTGTTGGAAAGAGGTGGGGTGGGAGGAGTTGGATGTAGAGGTGACGCGAGGAGTTACGCTCTAGGAAGACAACGCTCTTGAAGTGGTCATTACAGGGGGTCGAAGTGTTGCAAATGGGTTGGCGTCGAGTGGAAGTCGACATGTGTGGATGACACGCGAAGGGCTTGTGCAACGGGTTGCAATTGATCAGTGTCAATCGGCGGCAAGCATGAACAAACGGGCAAGGGGGAGAATTGGTTGGACCAAAACAATGGAGGATCTTAGGGTCAAGGAAACCCTAAGTGAGTGGTAGATTAGACCAGTTGATAGATCACAACTATCATTGTACATTTGTACCTAAAATGTATGATTGATTGCAAAATAAAGATACAACTATCGAGACATGTCTGATCCAAACTCTTGAGGGTTGGATCCCTCTAAGAGCTTCTCTGCCCTATAAAAGCCTCAACAAGAATGATCCAAAGATAATCCCATAAGACTCACTATCACTCCCTTGTATAGGGCAGTGAGACACACAAATTAAGATAATGTCATTAGGCAACATGTGCAAAGGAGGACGTGCATCTAGGAGGTCATCTTCACATCACACTGTTCAGCCTCGATGACGCAATATGACTCCAACATGTGGATTTATATTCCTTCTAGATCATTGAACAACCGTCCCATCTCCATAAGCCATTGAGATCCAGCCTCTCCACTTGTAATAAACAAACCCATGGTCTTTATGCATGCTAATTTAGATTGCATAGATGTTGCCCTCACCGAAATCAAACACCTCTCTAACAACTACTATAGCTTAACAAATATTTTGTCATTGAGATTTAAATAAAATCAGTATTCAGACACTGGAAACATGGAAATAAGCAGGGAAGATTCATTTTATTTTTTGACCACTGAAATATGTAGCATAAGATTTGATCTAAGAGGGAAATGCCTGACACATTTACAATGCTATAATGGAGGCTGAAATGTTTAAAGAAACAATAGTTAGCAGAAGAAAATACAAGAATAAATTTTTTGTATTAGTTAATAGATAAATATACAGATATGTTAAAGCTGCATAGAGAAAATACAATCAGTGAAGATAACTAAAAGCAATAGGTTAATTCCATTTGCGGCAATGTTCTGAATAAAAGTGATTCAAATTAATAGATAAAATTGATCAGGATATACCTTATATCCAAAAATCGCATCTTCATATGTCTCATATGGTCCAATTGTTACATCCAATTTTGAAACCTGAGAAAGAAGAATAAATAGGACGTGCATATGCACGAAACACATTTTCAATGAATAATGCAAATAAGTAGGATAGCATATAGTTAGTGGATTCTCTTTCGCACAAAGAAAACTAGAAGATACAACACTGTTATCTGAAAGAAGCTAAACACAGGAAAAAAATAAAAATGAAAATGATAAATAAATTAGACGCTAATAACGAAGGAGATACCAACCAATTCCATCCAGGCTTCATCCGATTGATAATAGTCATTTGACAAAAAAGCATCTGCTTTGGTTTTCAGCAACTTCTTCAGGCTTGTGATATTAAAGAAAAATATTTCAATGGCCAATAAACTCGAAGCATGGTTACGTTTTAGCACTAAATCACCTTAAACAATCAGTTCCTTCTGCGGCTTTCTGAAGAAATTCTGCAGCTTTGACAAGAAATTTACTATACTCTTGAGAATATGGAACTACAAACAGATCATGTGATTTGTAATTTTCGGTCAACACAGAATCAAATTCAGATTCATCATGCCTTTTGATGACACTGAAATATCCTGTGGCGGCTTTCTGCTCAGTTTCTGTTAAGCTAGCCTTCCACGATTCAAATTCCTATATGAGCAGTACTACAAAGCTATCAAACAGCAACATATAGAATGGTCATAGGACAATAATGTTAACTTATATTGATACATCATTAGTATTTAGATGAATTAAGCCTAGCATGTGAAATGGACGTCAACCAGTCAATGAACTCATAAGAATGATTGACCATAAACATAGATAACACGGAACAAGCCGCAAATTTTATGAAATTGAACCAGATCAGTTGTAATCAATTGATGGGGGATTCAATTAGCATGCATGTAATTCTGAGTACAAGAAGGGGGTCAAATTACCTCGAGAGCACTTTGATTTTAGGCTAAATTAAATTTGCTATAAATTTGAGGCATAATTGATGTCAATTATCAGTTAGAGAAATTATTAAAGACTACACTTTCGTTTAAAAATTATGTGGACATTAGACATTCATAAATTGGAGGGCCAAGATACTTACATCAAAATATGGCCCAGATTTGATCAACTGAAAAGAATTTAATTCCAGTCATATAGCGCAAATTGCAACTGGCAGCAGCCCACCCCAAACGCATCCGAAAATAGTACACCAAATTCACATCCAATGATACACAGTATCCGTATCAAGAAAGAGAACAAAGAACACGAACTTGCATTGCATAAAAGAAAACAAGGATACAATAGGGAGAAAAAAACCTGGCGGATGGGTCCTCCAAAGTACTCCCCTCTCCAAAGAAAAACCAAAAAACTAACGTTCCAAAGATACCTCACTCACAATCTATGGGCTCCTTATATAGATGGAGTCCCCCACTACAGGACAAAATACATAATAATGCATAATAAACTGTGAATACAAGTTATTGCCTCTGCCTACGAGGCGTATAGGCATCACCATATTCGTCCTGAAAAGCGACCTTATCCTCAAGATCGAGCTGAGAAGGGTCCCATGGGCGCATAAGCGAGACTTGGGCCGCTCCTCTGATGGGCGGATATGGCGAAACATCGGAAGCTTAGAGGCGTAGTAGCGAGTTGGTTGTTGCCGATTTGTGGTACAAGTGACTAAAATATGTATAGAGCTCGTCATGGGACTACCTGAGAGGTGAAACAATGTCATGCCCACAAAAGATCTCATCGTCAAGGTCGAGCAAGGTGCATGTCAGTTGAGTCAGGACCTCATTTGGAGGACATATGCTATGAATATTGATGGCGGAAACCCATCCAGATCCTAAACGAGTGTCATTGGGCCGGATATTAGGACGATGAGTAGTAGGTAGTGTTGATTTGGAATGAAACCTGATGGGAAGTCTTGTCGAAGTGGGAGAGTGATAAAATGTGAGCGTAGGGTAATAATGGGTTCTAGACATGTTGCAAAATAGAAGTTTGGAGATAAGAGAGTTGGAAGGCGGGCGGGGATCTCCAAAAAACGGCGGGGAGCATAAAAATCCCGTGGAGCTGGGGCAAATCGGAAGATGGGGGTATTAGGGGTGTGAGTCGCAGCCGACAGTGGCGCGAACGAAGGGATGTTGGGAAAAGACGATGCGGCGGAGGCGGTGGTGGGGTTGGTGGCTTCAGGGAGCTCACGAGAGGTGGATTCCAGCTTCAGCACCTGGTGATCAAAAGGAGAAATTTCTTCTTCACTCAAGCTTTTAATGTCATCCAAATGAACTCTCTATCTCTACTTATAGACTAAGAGGCCATCAAAGATGGTTATGATTCTCCAATCATGACAACCTTCAAGCACAAAAATAACAAAAAATCACGGAATGTCAATCCGCACAAAACAGACAGCTCCAATAGTCATGTAGGTCTATGTGTCGCGATCCACAACAATTACCCCCTCCTTGAAAGTATTCATCTCCGTGAATGAAGATAAGCATGCTCTCATCTGAAGGCATGGTGAATCCTTTTAGCTCTAATGGTGTTCTGAACTTGTGGGTCGGGCTCAAGGGTACTACTGCAGAGTCTAGAGGCGGTATCGTTGAATCCGATGCGAGCGATAGAACTGAGGATGGTATAGCTGAATTTGATGATAGTGTTGAAGATGGTGTCGTTACTGTCACCAACGTCGAGAACGGTAATGATGTTGATGCTGAAAATGGCACAGTTATAGATGGTGCTGAAGGATAATGCTGACAGTGATACCAGTGTCTGTGGATGATGATGTTTGTGTCAGAAAATTTGGAACTACTTTGCAAGAAGACGGTTGATCAATTGGTGTCGAAGGATCAGGCAGCAGTGAAGTAGTAGGCAAAGGCCGTATGTGGAAGAAGTGGGCAAAATTTGGGGTTGTAATGAAGTAGTAGACAAAGGTGGTGGCCGAGGAGCTGAGGTGGCAGGTGGTGAAAGGTACATATAGTCATGTAGCGGCATTTAATTTTCAATCAGTTCCTTTGGAGAACTTCTTAGTATGAATACGAATCAACATATATTCATCTTCTTTGAAATTTTACAATCTCTTGTGACGATTTATAAATAACATTATTGCAAGTAATCCTACGTCGAATAGACTCATCCATGCTACAAAATGATGATAAATGATGGTTTACAAACACAACATAACCCTCCATGTTTCATTCCAGAGGGGCACAGGATCAGGAGATTCAGTGGGTGGGGTTTAAAAAATCATCACGAGCGTGATTATCATTTAAATAATCACACAAGATGTCAGCACTAATGGTAATGGAATCGATCCCCATGTCATAAGGAATACTCTCACTCTCGATTAACTAATAGATAGTAGACACGTCCTTAATTAATGGCGGTTTCTCTAGAGACTCATCGGGATGGATATAATAAAATTCATCTTAGATGCGATGAGTACTGAAATAGGTCCATTAGATGAGTGTAATGAGAAACGAGTGAGATAGTCACTACAAAGTTAATGTTAGACTCTCGATTTTTACTACGGGCATGACTCATCACTACTTCGACTTGAAGCTCTAATGAACAAGTGATCAAGGGTGAACCGATGGTCGAAGTATTATCTAAGTCAACACAGCCGGTAAAGGAAGGACATGTAACTATATGATTACCAGGTTGCTCGTACTCACTCTCATTCAAGGTGACATAGACGAGGTCAGACTCAAGTGGCGGACCACTCAACAGGCACGGAACCTCACTGGAGAAATCAATATCAGGTGTCCCGTCTTTTGTCCATAGGGGCACGTGTGGGCATGGGAGTGGCCTCAGGCTAGGGAGAAATCCTCGAGATGGACCAGTCAGGGTGTGAATATACTCGACTAACTTTAACGGATCTTATAGACTGCTAGTAGTGGAGGGAGGGCTGAAATATCTACTCAACGGAACCTAATCAATGACCATACAATGCAACACAAATCATTGACCTAAGAACGGAATGGAATCTTGCAGCGGCTGCGACTGACTCATTCTGAATGTCGCTCCTCACAGTTAACTCGTCGAAATAATCTTTATATTCAGCAACGGATATGAATCCTTGCTGGAGGGTAAATACTTACTCGAGGAGACGACCCTTATAAGACGTCAGAAAATACTTGAGACACCAACCTCCGCTTCATCACCACCCAACTAGTGGTGGGGCGAAAACGATCTCGCTCAAAGGTTCTCTCAATGTTATCCCAGTATTGCCTCGCTTGACCTAACAACCTAAGCTTCGCAAACCTGGCGCGAAGCTCAATGAATAACTCAAAATGATTTAAATAATATCACATGTCCACGAGCCAATAGCTAAAGACCTTCGGACTTGACAAACCATCAAAGGGTGACACTACAAAAAATATACTCAAGGCGATCTTTAAAACAATGTTCATTGTAGTAACTGCTCCTACCATAATCAGGTCGTGTTGAAAGATCAACACAACTTTTATGACTGACGGGTCAGGGATGAGTATAATCATCATAAGAGTATGAAGATATTCTAGAGGGAATTTCATGGGCTTGAACATAGGTGGACTCTCGTTGACAGACACAATGGATAATGGTTGGCAGGCACACAACGGATCTCCTATGTAGAGGAACTCCTAGGATATGACATTGGTTATATGCAGACTCTGGTCCCGCATATCTTATGATAAGCCCATACCTAGGGCACTATTACCACTATGACGCAGGACCGCAAGTATTTGAGTCTATTCAGTGATACAAACCTTGAGCTTCAGACTCCACCTATAATAAACACTCCTACTTAGCTCCCTCCTCAGCTCATTTCCCATTTACTAACAGACTCATTAGTTTCTACTTTGGTACTTAATTCTCGTTCAACACCTGAGAGCATTAGACATGGTAAGTCTTCACATTTCAATAACAACAGACGACTCCACAGTATGATATCTAATTCTTTGAGAGGGCGACCAACCAATGATATGATACTTGGATGATGCCAGAGGAGCTCGACTTACTGTCCCCTGAGCTTCGTGGAGATTATACTCATCCTCATTCAAATTCAACGAAGATGGAAGCTCTCAACCTGGGGGAATTGATGGGGATTACCTTTCATGCGCGTGGAAGTGGGGGATTAACCCACCCGAGTTTACTTATTCAAGCGGCGGAGTTAGGATGAACATATGGGAGATCCGAGCCGGTAGTCACGTTCAGAATGAGACGGCATATTTTTATGTATTTTTTGTAATTTTACTTCATCTATATTTATTGGCTTTATGTTATGGAGGATCGCGGTCGTCCTAGAGGGTTCTAAGACTATGAATAGAAGTATAGGGGCTGATTTTCAGAGATCACAGATTTTGGACAAATTTTATGCTTTTGGGGTCTCTCCACGGTGCCGATTCCCTTTATCCTTGGTGCCAAAGCCAGGGCAACTGCCTTCCTACAACCTATAACCACCTTTCAATCCATAGCCGTCCATAACTCCCTCCCACCATTCCATAATTACCAAGTAACTATCAAAAATAATGCACAACGGCCACTAACCACTGTCATTTACTATCCTAACTGCTCACCCATAGCCACCCAAATCCCATAACCGTATCACTTCACTGCTACCCCAAAATTACTGTTCCTGGAGGGAATAACTACCGCCTCCCTGCAAATTACTATTGTTGCCACCATCTTCCAAGCCCTTCACCGGGAGGATAATTCCTATTGTTGTCATCATCTTCCAAGCCCATCACCACCGCTAGAAACCCTCCATAACACCAGATCCGCCTAAAATCAACCCCTTCCAGCCCTGCCATCCTGAACAACAGCCCTCTTTCCACTAATTAATCCACCTAAGTACTCCCAGCCTCCCCAATGTCTCTCCCTGCTTCATTTCCTGCACAGAGCAAGAGTTTTCAGCTTTACAACTTCAATTCCAATATAGGTCAAAGCCGCCCACACCCCCCAAAAGCCTTGCCGGATTGTTTCAAACCCACTGTTTCCACTGTCAGCCCCAGGCTTGCGGTTCCATTCCTGTTCAAAAATATCCAGACATCATATTGCCCTGTGTTAGAAAGTGAATGAGGGAGGAAAAATTCTCATTTATTCCATATAGCATGGGGTATATATAGCCCTCTCATACAATATTAATATCGTTACAAAATAACACATGATAACAAATAATTCAACACCCCCCTCAAGTTGGGCGTGTGATGTCAGTCATGCCAAACTTGCCGATAAGATGAGTAAACATATTGAAGCTCAAACCCTTCGTGAGAACGTCAGCCAACTGTTGATCGGACGGTACGAATGGGGTAACTATCATCCCCCTATCAATATTCGTCTTGATGAAATGTCTGTCTATCTCAATGTGCTTAGTGCGATCATGCTGTACTGGATTGTGAGCAATGTTGCAGATGTCGGATGTCGGGGACACGTCGGTTTGGGTTTTCATGTCGGTTTTTTATATATCGGGGGATATATCGGGGATATTTCATATATCGGATATTAATATTTAATTAATTATATATGTAATTACATGTTATTTTTTAATTTTTATACATATCGCAGTACTACCTATTTTACAACCTATTGAACTTTTAAATATTAAAATCTATATGTAGCATTTAACATACAACACTTTAAATATAAAAACTCAAACATACCTCATTCTTCATCACCTGAAAACTCATCTATAGTTGGCAGAGTAGATAGAATATGATCTTCATCCGATGAACCCTCTAGATCTCCCTCGTCCACTTCAGATATTTTTCTTTTTCCCCTTCTTTGATAACTAATTGTCACTTCTTTGCTTGTAGCTAATCTTTGAGGTCTCCTTTCATCATGATCAGCGTCGACTATATTGTCAATTTGCGCCCATGTCAGCCCCTCACCAGGAAAGACTTCATCATCGTCATCTTCATCTTCATCCTCCTCAGCATCAACATTTACCATCCACTCTTGTACCATTCCAGAATCAACATTTTTAGCTGCCAATGAATCCCGAGATGTCTCTGAATATTTCGACTTTAGCAAAGCATTGAACTTTACAAATACTAAATCGTTCAATCTCTTGTTATCAAGTTTATTTCTCTTTTTAGAATGTATCTGTACATTTTTAAAAAGAGTTAAATAATGTATACAATTATATAATAAGATATAAATGTTTAACTACATAACTAAATTAATGTATATCATCTCGAAGGTGCTTCAGTTCCTCTCACAGCCAGAAGATGAAGTAGTCAGACTTAAAATTTTCATGGTCATAGTTTTAAGGTACGGCGTATCAGCACCGTTAAGCCGCCACTAATGTACTGTGAAAATTAAAATGACAACACAATGTATTAAACTATTAATTATTCATTTATTATGCATAAATACATCATTATTGTTAATAAATATATATATTAAAATGTACCTGGATTTAAGTTGTGATTTTGTACCTGTCTCTTTGCCATCTCTTTACCAAATAACCCTTGTTGGTATTGGTAAACATCAAGCTCAGCGCTGATGTGATCCTGTGTAGAAGGATCTTTCCTATATATCCTTGAGAGACACTCAACAAAACCACTCATAAACCTTCCGTCAGCCTCAATCTCCACTCGATGAGAATAATAAAAATATGGGTTTAAGTAATACCCTGCAAAGTGCATAGAACTGTTCAATATTCACTCGACAAAAATAATGAAAATTTGGGTTTAAGTAATAACCTGCAAGGTGCAGAGGGCTGCTCATCTTTTTCTCTCATCTGCTATCAATCAACTTCCATATAGGAAGATATCTGTTCTCTTGGTGATCGAGAACTACGGCAACCTCTTCCCTAGCTCTTTTGATATCACCATATAACCACCCCATGGATGGTGTATCCCCGTCGACTCTTCTCAAAACTCTCACAAATGGTGTGAATATACCAACAGCCAGCTCGACATTCGCCCAAAATCATTTGTTGATTAAAAGCAGCAGGGCAATCAATGAAAGCTTCCGGCAGCAACTAATAAGACAAATAAAGCAACAAGGCAGCCACCAACAACTAAATGGGTCGGCATCCACCAGTAATAACCCACAAGGCAGCCACCATGCTACAGCCGACAGCTAGCACAACAACCAACAAAAAAAATGCAAAGCGATAGAATGAGAGGGGGAGGTAGGGAGAATAATGAACCAGCCGAGAGAGAACCAGCGAGCAGGGAGAAGAGAGAGCACCAGCGAGCTAGAGAGCACCAGATAACTAGAGAACCAGAGCACCAAAGAGCACCAGCGAGTAGGGAGAAGAAAGAATCAGCGAGATAGAGTGCCGACAGCGCGCGAGAGAGGGAGAGCACGAACGAGCTAGAGAGCACCAGAGAACCAGAGCACCAAAGAGCACCAGCGAGTAGGGAGAAGAAAGAACCAGCGAGATAGAGTGCCGACAGCGCGCAAGAGAGGGAGAGCACCAACGAGCTAGAGAGCACCAGAGAACCAGAGAACCAGAGGGCACCAACGCACCAAAGAGCACCAGCGAGTAGGGAGAAGAAAGAACCAGCGAGATAGAGTGCCGACAGCGCGCGAGAGAGGGAGAGCACCAACGGGCTAGAGAGCACCAGAGAACCAGAGAACCAGAGGGCACCAACGAGCAGGGAGAAGAAAGAACCAGAGAGATAGTGTCGTCGGCGCGCGCGGGAGAGCTAGGGCAGGAGCGACGGGGAGAGCTAGGGCAGAGCGACGGGATGGAATGAAATGAGCGGGGTCGGGGTGTTAAAACAGTAGCCCGACCCGCTCATTTCTTTATAAATATAATAATAAAATATATAATTAATAATTTTATTAAAAAAAACTTAAAAAAACGCCCGAAATCGGGCGTTTTTTGGGGCCGACATGTCGGTTAAAACCGACATGTCGGCCCGCTATTTTCAAACCGCCACACCCAGAATTTGTGCCGGTTTTGTGTCGTTTTTGCTCCCAAACATTCATGTCGGCCGACATGTCGGACATGTCGGCCGATATCCACAACAATGATTGTGAGTGATAGAGATAGCCGCTTTGTTATCGCAATACAACCTGACCAGCTCACTTCTCTTTAACCCAAGTTCCCCCAGGATGGTTGAGATCCATACACCTTCACAGATGTCATGAGCTATCGCCCTAAACTCAGCTCCAGCACTCGATCTAGCAACAACATGTTGCTTCTTGCTTCTCCAGCTAACCAAATTTCCCCCGACCATGGAACAATATCAAGATGTGGACCGTCCATCTGATGGCGATCCAGCCCAGTCCGCATTCGTATAGACTTCAATAGTCAATTCTTCAATTGGGGAAAATAGGATGTCTTTCCCTGGTGAGGATTTGAGGTATCGGAGGACACGATGTGCAGCGTCAACATGTCGGGTCTTTGGAGAGTGCATGAACTGACTGAGGACTCCCACAGCATAAGAAATATCAGGTCGGGCGTGCGATAAATAGATCAATTTCCCAACAAGCTTTTGGAAATCCGTGATATCTCCAACCGACTCGTCATCATCCCTGCCTAGCTTATGGTTTGCCTCAATTGGGGTATCGGCTGGTCGACAACCACTCATCCCGGTAGTATCAAGGAGGTCGAGTGTATATTTCCTTTGAGATAAGAAAATGTCGTGCTTTGACCTCGCAACTTCAATACCAAGGAAGTATTTGAGGTTCCCCAAATCTTTCACATCAAATTCTTTAGCTAATTTTCCCTTAAGGGCTTGAATCTCCACATTGTCATCTCCAGTGATTATAATGTCGTCCACATAAACTATAAGGACGGCCAACCTCCCTTCGCTGATTCTAAAGAACAGAGTGTGGTCAGCATTGCTCTGGGTGTACCCAAACCCACGCATGGCTTTGTGGAATCTTCCAAACCATGCTCCGGCTGATTGTTTCAGCCCATATAGTGGCCTCCTCAACTTACACACTTTCCCTGTGGATCCACGTGGGGTGAGCCCCGGAGGAAGGGCCATGTACACCTCTTCTTCTAGATCGCCATGAAGGTAGGCATTCTTCACGTCTAATTGGCAAAGTTTCCACCCTTTGCAAGCAGCACAGGACATTAGGATCCTGATCGAGTTCATCTTGGCCACAGGAGCAAAAGTCTCTTGATAATCAATGCCCTCCGTCTGAGAGTAGCCTCTCGCCACCAGTCTTGCCTTGTATCGTTCCACCACCCCCGAGGGGTTCTGTTTGACCGCAAACACCCATTTGCATCCGACCACCTTCTTTCCAGGAGGTAATTGAACCAGGTCTCATGTGTTGTTCTTCTCCAGGGCATTCATTTCTTCGATCATGGCTAATTTCCACCCGTCGTCGAAAATAGCTGTCTGCCACGAAGTTGGGATAGAAATAGAAGACAAGGAAGAAACAAAAACTCCATGGGAGGACGTTAGAGAAGAGTAAGATACGAATTGAGATAAAGGATGCCGAGTAGAAGTACCTTCCGCAGGGATGATGGATCCTGACGACGGATCCGGTGGGTGGTCGGATATTCAGATGGCGGGTCGCGTGTTCAAACCCTTGGGGCGACGAGAGTACACATGTAAAGGTTTAGGGACCTGAGTCTCTAAAGGCGGGGCACACGGAGTAGTGGGATTAGCGGGAGCTGGCAGAGTGAGGTGATATGTCGGAGGTATAAGAAGAGGGACGGTGTCAAGCGACGATAGGGGACTCACTTCCGATGTAGTAGGAGACCCCCCTTGAAGTGGGGACCCGTAATAACTCTCAAATTCACGGAAAGTGACATCCATGGTGATGAAGACCTTTTTGTTGATAGGGTCATAACATTTATACCCTTTCTGAGTAGGAGAATATCTGATGAACACCTATTTGTGCGCACGAGCATCAAGTTTCGAGCGGTGGTAGATGTGGACAAAGCAAAGACATCCAAATACACGAGGGTGAAGCGTAGTAGGTGGTACGCCAAGCGTGGTGAGAGGAGTTTTGAAATCCAGGACACGGGAAGGCATACGGTTGATAAGATACGCCGCGGTGAGCACAGCATCACCGCAATAGTACTTGGGGAGATGCATGTGAAGGAGAAGACACCGGGCAACGTCCAAGAGGTGGCGATTTTTTCGTTCAGCCACCCCATTTTGAGCAGGGGAATAGACACAGGATGTTTGATGGATAATCCCGTGATCAGCCAAGTATTGCTCGAAAGCAGAATCCATGAATTCCCGACCATTATCGGTGCGGAGAATTTTGATAGGGGTTGCGAATTGTGTGGAGACCATTCTGTGAAAACGGCGGAACAAAGGGAACACTTCACTTTTTTCTCTCATCAGGTAAACGCACGTGGTACGCGAAAAGTAGTCAATAAATGTCACAAACCAACAACAACCAAAAAGACGCAACTTTACATGGACCCCAAACATCACTATGTATCAAATGAAAAGGTGTTGTACTGGGAGAAGAAACGTGCTGAAACGAAGTGCGATGATGTTTACCACGATCACAAGCATCACAACGAAATTTATCAAGTACAACAGATGAGAAAACAGAAAATAAACGTTTCATATAAAGGGTAGATGGATGTCCCAGCCGACAGTGCCAGGACTTCAAAGTAGCAGCCTGATCCGCATGAAGGGCCTGTGGAGGAGAGATCGGAGTGGAGGAATCGAACACGTAGAGCACATCCACCAGTTTACCAGTTCCAATCACCGTGCCCGTCTTCAGGTCCTGAAAGATACAAGAAGGAAAAAATGTTACGGAACAGTTCATAGAATTAGTTAAATGACTAATGGAAAGTAGATTTCGGGTGAAGTTTGGAACGTGAAGAACAGAGGAAAGAGTAAGTGAGGAGCACGGGATGGAACCCTTTCCGGCAATTGGAGATAGGGATCCATCTGCGATGCTCACCTTGTCCCGACCAGAAAACGGAAGGTAGGACACAAAACCTGATGAGGAGCCGGTCATATGATCTGTCGCTCCAGAGTCGATGATCCAATGAGTAGGTGGACGAGTGGAAGCAGCATGAGCACCTGGAGGCCCTTGATGGGCATAGGAGGATGAGGAGACAGGAGGCTCTGGCGACTGTCCTTGCATCAGGCGACGGAATGCAAGAACCTCATCGGCTGATAGGGTCAATGTAGGAGCAGACACGACTGGTGGAGGTTGTGGCTCATCGAAACCATCGGATAGATGCGCTGAGCGATGCGGAGTAGAACGCCCTGAAGTGCGACCAAGACCACGACCTCCACGAGAGGGAGATCCACCACGGGGTGCCGGAAACCCATGAAGATGAAAACACGTCTCCCGTGTATGACGGGTCTTCCCGCAGTAGTCACAGAGCAGATGATCCTTGTCACTGGGCTTTGGTCTGGAATCACAGAGGCCGCGAGGCCCAACTAGGGCAGCCAAGGCAGAGCTGTCAGGAGAAGGATCAGGAGTCCAAGCTTGTCGTCGATCAAATTCCTGCTGAACCAGACTGAACACCTCGGGAAGAGAGGGCAAAGGGGAGTGGCCAAGAATCTGCACACTGATTTGGTTGAAGTCCCGATGCAGTCCATGGAGGAACTCAAAAACTCAGTTCCGATACTCCCGCGCGCGGACAAGGATCTCATCCTCAGGTGACACCAAAGTGAGTGAGTCGAAGTGATCGTACTCCTGATATAACTGAGTGAACTCGAGGTAGTAGGCCGACGGGGGACGATCTCCTTGGCGTAAAAGGAAGATCTTTCGGCGTAGCTGAAATATCTGGGCAGCATTGCTCCGGCAAGAATAAGTAGTCTCGGCTCTCCGCCAAATAACAGCAGCAATATCAAGAAACAAGTAGTTGCGGGCGATGGAGTCAATCATGGAGTTTGTCAGCCATGACATGAAGAGGGAGTTCTCCGACTCTCATTGCACCCAATCCGGAGAATCCGAAGTAGGAGTAGGAGTGGTACCCATGACATACCCAAACAGCCTCCGGCTCTTCAAAGCAAGGGTGATGGCCCTAGACCATGGGAGATAATTTGTACCATCCAGGCGAATCGTCGTAATCTGAGGAGTGTTGTGATCATGTCCAGGACGGGAGAAGCCACTGGGTGTCACAGGGGCCGGGGAAGCACCGGTAGTGGAAGAGACGGTAGGGGATCCATCAGTCCCGGGCATATTGATCAAGAATATAAATCGAGATCACTGGGAAACAAGTAGAGGAACAGCCTAGATAGAAACTAGGGTTGCCTCATATAAAGAGGAAGGAGATAAAGAAATGGATAGACACCGGAAATGTCATCAAATGGAGGATGGCATCTCCGGTGTCAAGAGACTAGTCAAAAGAGGAAGGAGGACTCCCCCTAGGCGGCCGACTGGGCAAGAAAGGGAAAAAAAGACGAGCCGGAAGCGGGTTGTCGACCGACTGTGCCGACAGCCGACCGAACCAAAACCGCGCGGGAGAAGGTCCGCGCAGTCGCCTGGGAGGAGGAGTTCCCGGCGGTAGGGAGTCGCCGGAAGAGGGCCTAGCGGGAGCGGATCGGGAACGGGAGACCGATCCGGCGGCGGATCGAGCGAGCGAGCACGGGCGGAAGCGGGTCGGCTGCGGAAGGGTATCGGGAAGCCCTAAGGCTCCGATACCATGTTAGAAAGTGAATGAGGGAGGAACAATTCTCATTTATTCCATATAGCAAGGGGTATATATAGCCCTCTCATACAATATTAATATCGTTACAAAATAACACATGATAACAAATAATTCAACACCCTGCAACGTTGTTCTTCACATCTCCACAGCCTCCCCACTACGAAAGATAATTTGGTGTGTTATATGCACGTATTACTGTTCCGTGGGCGAGAAGATCTGGCCGTCCGATCTGCAATTCTACTGTCAGATTTTTGAACAAAAATACGGACGTATTTTTGAATTCCAAATATGACCGTATTTTCGCGAATCGGACGGCGAGATCTTCTAGCACACGATACGTATACGTACGAAAAATTTTCTCTCCCACTACAGCCCAGCCACTGTGAACAATAAATAGTGTAGGAACAGTTTTTTGTGCTGTAATTGTGTCAATTTTGCTGTCCAGGACTATAATCAGTAAGCATACATCCCGGTGGCGCCTTGATTGTCTGCTGCAAAATTATTTTTAGGGTGCCGTCCATCCCCAAATTAGTCACAGCTTCGCTTTACTGGACATCTTATTTACGTATTGTTAAATATTTCTGAACATGTATCATTGGGGATATTGATTTGTACAAGTTTGCTTGGTTTTAATTCTACTTCAAAGAATTATTCAGTGAACAGTTAACCGAAGAACTCTTACTTCAATTTTAATTGGATCTTGCTTGTTTCGCTAACACCTAAGCTCTGTTTGGGACAACTGATGCTGATAAAAAAGTTGCAGATTGAATAGAACTGTTATAAAAGCAATGATGAATAAGCAACAGACTGTTTGAGCAGTTTGTCCATAGGTGCTGATCTAAAGTTTCATGCATCCTAATAAACGTTTGGACATTGAAATGATCTTCAACCCTATCGATTAAACGCTTTTATTGTTCCTAAAACAGAAATCAATGATAATCGGACTCCTCCATTTTCACCAACAAGGAACATACAAGAAACCCTTAACCTTAAAATTGAGAAAAGCGCAGAGGAAATGTACGGGAAATGAACTATCGACGAGATCGGCTACCTCTTCGGTGGGGTTTGTTGGAGGAAAAGCCGGCTGATCTGGCATGTGATAGAGCAAAAAGTGGCAGTGGGTGAGGCGCGAAGTGACGACTGGATCCCGATGAAAGGAATGACGGCGAGACAGGTAGCGGAGTAGCTGAGCAAACGCCATGGATGGAAGATCAGGGCCTTCGCACCTCTAGGAACCAGAGATCTCAATAGATTGGAGCGCTCGAAGAGGTTGACCAGCGTCGAAAGAGGAGGCGGTTCGTCGAATTCGAAAGCGGTCAAAATCGAGCGTAAGGGAATATGGGGTATTCGTCTTGCGTGTTTTGCGTGAATAGGAAAACCAGAAATCACTTATTAGGAACAAAAAAGTTGGGGATCCATCACTTTTCAAAAAGCTGTGTAAAAGCTATTTTCAAAAAATCTCGAATCAATAAGTATGTGCAACCAAACGGCTTTATTATTGCGTTTGTTGATGGAATAGAGATTTTCCATTAGCAAGCGTTGTCCCAAACAGAGCCCTAATCTCAAACGTGAATATTTGTGGACTCCGTTAATAATTTCATAAATTATTGTGATTATTCGTTCAACTATTATTTCTGCATCGCATCATTTTGATGTCTCAAAATCACCACACTAATATCAAATCATTAGTGTTCCCTTAGGACGCACGCTCTTCACATCAATCCTGTGACAAATTCATTGCAGGCGAATGTGTCAAAGGCGCGGGTGAACATCAATGCTATAGAGAGGTAAAGACAGAAACAAGCATATTCATATGGCCAGGTGAACAATGTTATACATGATTAAATGCCACAGAATCAGGTAAAGATGTGAAGCGTATTGGACAGTAGTAATGAATTATTGAGGTAAGTGATAATTAATTAGTTTTGTATTTTTTGTCATTAATGAATGAAATCTATATGAAATAGTGTCTACTTAAGATCCTTAACTCACACCTTTGTTCTCGCCTCTTTAATGCTTTCCAGGTCGGCTGTGATAGAAGATACCCAATGTTCCACATTAAGTGGTCTTGTAGATGGCATACGGTTACGGGTCCTTTAGTGATGTTATTTAGCATTAATTATTTTTTAATATGTTTTATTCTGTTTTAAGATAGTCAATGTTCCACTCCCTCTTCTTTTCTCTGCATCGTCGCTGGAAAGCATTTCCAGACGAAGGCCCTCGTGGGTTGCTCGACTGAAGTCGTCGGATCTGTCGGCCCGTTTCTTGCGGCTGCTGTTGAAGGAGGTTGTTGCTCTGATAGTTGCTGGTGCTGGAGCAGTTGAAGCCGACGAAGCCCTGTCCCATTTCTGTTCTTGCTGCTATTGTTGACGGAGGATGCTGCTCCATTTGTTGCCGGTTCTGGAGGTCGTGTATCCTGCCCAGGAAGGATCCGCCATTGTCTTCGTCCCTTGGGTCTGCTGGTTATTGATTCCTTTTCCGTTTCTGTCATTTTTACCTATCTTCTAAGTGATTGTTCTTATGAAAGACAAATTGAAGAGTGTTAATGCCTCTGAAGGGGTAGTTGATCAACCTAAACACTATAGTGGAGAAAGATCTAACATGGACTTCAATCAGTGGGTGACTCACATCAAGCTGAATGGGAGAAATTACCTCTTGTGGGCTCAGTCTATGCAGATATTCATTGGGAGCCGTCGAAGACTTGGGTTTATCACCGGATCCAAGCCGGCCCCAAGCAAGTCTGATCATATATATAAGGAATGGGAAGGTGAGAATCTTACCGTGATTAATTGGTTTATCAACTCTGAAACCCAAGATTGCAAGTCAATTTTGTTTCCATCGAACTGCTAAAGAAATGTGGGAGCTAATTGAATGGAGTTATTCAAAAAAGAAAGATTTGGTAAGGATATATCAACTCCAGACTGAATAGATATACATGACAGGAATGAGTGATTTCGAGGAATATTATAGCAAACTGACTCATAAGTGGGCAAAAATTGACCAATATTCTGTTATCCAGACTATTAAAGATTAGAAGACTAAACTTCTGCAACCGAGGGTGTTTGAAATACTTTTTGGCCTTCTTTTTAAACTTAAATTTCAGAAAGTTCGGATGTTGGGGGGGGGGATTCTGTGTCTAATCTGAAGATTGTGGCCAACTATATTCGACGGGAGTCAAGTCGTATAAACCCCTTCGTACAGATATTCATATTGGTCATGATAAATTTGCCCTTGTTGCTGAACAGAAGAAGTGGCATTCAAGATATATAAGACAAGAAGATAAGAGTAACTATGGGAAGAAAGGACAAGGGAAAGACAAATGTTGGGACCTACACGCTCACTTGGTTCCTTCAGGTTGGATTTGTGATACGGATGGGAAGTATATGAGATCCCAAACTGCTATGTATGACAATTTAGAAAAGATTGGATATCTTGTGGCAAAAAACAAAAGTTTGACTAGATAACTCAAGACCCTAAAAGCCAGTGTTACTGGAAGACCACCTGCTATAGACTTGGCCGGTAATGCTGCTCATGTTTGCACTACTTTTGTGCCTTCTAAAGGGTCATCCTCTCCTTGAATCATTGACTCGGGAGCATCCAATCATATGACAGGATCTTTTATGGGTGTTTCTTTTGTCTCTCCTACATCTGACAGTGTGAGACTCGCCGATGGTTCCTTGGTTTCTATGATTTGTAAATGGCTTATTCAGATTTTTCCTTCTATTCCTCTCAAATCTATGGCTGCGGTTCCTTCATTCCCCACAAATATGTTGTTTGTAAGCAGTTTAACTAAACAACTTAACTGTTTTATCACTTTTTTTCTCTTCTCATTGTGTTTTCCAGGATCAGGCGAGTGGGAATACGATTGGTGGTGGACAAGTGTCTGGTGGTGTGTATGTAATGGACAACAGTCATGCTTTTGGAGCACAGAATTCTACCAATCCTGATCAGTTGATGTTGTTGCATAAGATATTTGGGCATGTTAGCTTAAAGACCTTAAAGGCTATCTTTTCGTAGTTTTTTGATGTTGCTAAATCTACTTTTAATTGTAAGTCTTGCGAATTTGCTAAACGTTGTAGAACCAATTATGCTCCTAGTTGTAGAAGTATGAAATGTTTTGATTTGATGCATTCTGATGTTTGGACCTCTTCGATTTGTTCTGTGAATGGATTTCAATATTTTGTTTATTTCATTGATGACTACTCACGTTTTAGTTGGACGTACCTTATGAAAAAGAAAAATGAGGTTTCTGAAATATTTCAACTATTTTATCGTCATGTGCATACTCAGTTTGAAGCTAAAATTAAAATTCTTAGGAGTGATAATGGAGCTCAGTACAAATGTAGTGACCTTCGAAGTTCTTGGGAGATCATGACATTATTTTCCAAAATTCCCGTCCTTGAACCCCCTCAGAAGAATGGGGTGGCCGAAAGGAAGATCCGTCATATCATTGAGACTACTCGTTGTCTATTGCAATAGATGCACGTCACTAAGGGACTGTGGGATGAAAGCGTCCTCACGACCGTCTACTTAATTAATCGGATGGTCACTAATACTTTGCAGGGAAAGTAGCCCCTACAACTTCTTTGCCCAAATATGTCATTATTCAATCCCCCCCCCCAAGATATTTGGATGCATTGCATTTGTTCATATTGTGGGGTCTCATAAAGATAAATAAGGTTCTCAGGCGATAAAATGTATTTTTGTTGAATATGCAGCCAACCAAAAGGGGTATAAGTGTTACTCTCCAGTTCTCTGGAGAAGGTTTATACTTAAAGATGTTACCTTTTTTGAACACACTACTTATTACTCCGATGAGCACAAAACTGTTACATATCAGAAGTTTAAAGATGAGACCGAAACGATGCCACCTCTACCTGTGTTGGTTTTTGTGCTTACTCGAATAGTGTGGATATTCCAGTTAGAAAGAAAGCTCCCACCAATGACGTACGTGTGTATAAAAGAAGAAAGGATCTTCAAGTCTACTAGTGAAGACAAAACAAAAATATCGAGCAAGAATGTCATACTCATGCTCCACCATCCACCACCACTCTGCCAGATCCAAGCACCAGCATCACTCTGGAGACCACATTTGTGACAACTCAAAATTCGCAAAATAAAATATTTATTTTGCCCCGATGATGAGATAAGGCAGTCTGAATTTTTTTGAAGACTTTTCGCGCATTTTCCGTTTCATGTAGTTTTATTTTTTGCTTTATTTCATGATGTCACCAATACGTCCCAAGTAACCATTACAAACTAACTCAAATAGGTGTCACCACATGCATCCCAAAGTCAAATTCAGCTAACACTTGGTTGGCCAAGTGTCAAAACAATCAAACCAGTCAGCTATAACTATTACAAGTGTCAAAATCATCAAACCTCCATATTACCAAGCTGCCAAAATTCATATAACAAGTCATAACTTGATAACAGCAGCCCAAAAGGACTAAAGACAACTCACTTAATAAACTCAGCCCAAAGAAATAGCTAGTCCACTTGTGATTACCTTTGATACCCAAAGCAATATACTTAGCCAACAACAAGTCCAGCCGGCCATCAACAGTAGCTCAACAAAAGAAGATCAGCCTCCATATGATAATAATCAAGTGACATCTTGACATAAAGCCAAAAATAAAACTAAATGAAACGGAAAATATGCGAAAAATCTTCAAAAAAATTCAGACTGCCTTATCTCATCATCGGGGCAAAATAAATATTTTGTTTTGCGAATTTTGGGTTGTCACAATCTTCGCTACTAAAAGAGTTTTCGTCCTCGAAAACTGTTAAAGAAAATTTCACTTTATTCATATTCCAGGATATATACAATATACAAGTAGACAAAAAGTTTTTCAAGTCACAACTTATTTGTCATACGTATATGCTCGAGGTAAACTTAGTCTTTCTGCTGGAACTTCTGGAGGAGCTGGAGCAGGGACAGGAGCAGGTGCTGGTGCAGGTGTTGGTGCAGGTGCAGGTGCTGGTGCATGTGCGGACGCAATTGACTCGGCATATAGTTGATACAATAGCTACGGTGTTGGAAGGAGAGGATTATTAACCAGCTTTGAACAATTTTTCTTAGTGTGGCCAGGCTGACGACAATAAAAACAAGCGTCATTTAAGCATTCTCCTCGATGAGGACGGCCACACTTAGTACATTTTGCCGCAGTTACTTGGGAAGTATTGGTTGACGGCCACACTTAGCACATTTTGCTGCAGTTACTTGGGAAGTATTGGTTGGCGGCCGCACTTAGTACATTTTGCCGCGGTTACTTTAGTTTGTCTTCTTGCTGCCTCTTCACCGCCTATATTCCTCTTTAAAACCGAGTGGATTCCCTCCTCTTCTCATCAACTTCTGCGGCTACACCATTGCCCCTAGCTGCTGCTTGTTGCTGCCTTGCTACACTACTGCCTTGCTACACTGCTGCTCCCTGCTGTCCCGAGACTGCTGTCTCTTCTACTGTTTTATTAATTTGTGTCGTAAGCTTGCTGCTGTTACTGCCACCTAGCTGCTTCTTGTCGTTGTACTGTTGTTTCCTCTGTTTTCTACCCTTCAGCACATTAGTTAGAGGTCTAGGAAGGATCTCGCCACCCTCCAGCGATCTTTGAAGGATTGGTTGTGTAGCACCTCCTTCCTCTTCCACTGTAAGAATGTTTTCCTCCCTCTCTACCTTCTGAATTTCAGATAATAGGTTTGTTTTGATAGTTGTTTAGTAGTTGTTTTGGTAACTGTTTAGTGCTTGTTTTCCTAACTTTATGTAAGCTTTGCTGGACAGCATTTTAAGAGGACGGGAAATCCATTTGGGGGCTGGTTTTAGCTCATTTCGAGGCACAATTATAACTGTCCAGCAAATTATACGAGCTGAATTTGATTTTCTAAGATCATTTCAGAGTATTTTGAGTTTTCTGGTTTATTATATTTGTTTTTCCGACTTTTCGTAAATCCCTTATTTATTATAAGAGACAACCCAATTAAAAATGCATGTTATTACAGTGGTTTTCGCAGTCAAGAATTAAACGAAGAAGGATGACGTCTCAAGATAATATGAATAAGGGCAAAGCTGTTGTGAGTATTTTATTTCTGGGAATTATATTTATTCAAGTATTTTCAGTATTTTTCCTATTTTTCTTTCAAAGAAACTGCCTGTGCATATGAGTTTCGGCTCGATGATATATCGCTAAAAAATAAATGTGGGCAAGGAGAAATAAAAGCGATACACGTATCTGAGTGGATGTTTTATTTAAAAATACTTTTTGTTTTATATAAAAAACGTCAAGAGCGGAATAATAAAATTCAGCATGGGGAAATGCAAAGGTTTTGAATTCTGTGATGTAGAGGAATCTACGGATGGATTCACCAGTAGGGGTGAGCCTACGGAAAGTCCTTAAGTGGGAAGCCCTTAAGTGGGTGGTGGCCAAAAGATGCACAACCAGAGCATTTCCTATTATATGTAATTAAAATTAAAGAGCTTAAGGGTTAGTATTATCATATATTTGAACATTTTAATGGAACGTAAGCATATTGCTATCTCCCATTTCCTGCATGTATAACTGTTTCACGAAATACTGTTCTCGCATGATCATAATTTTTATGACTAACCCAGAGTGGATGTTTTTTTAGGAGAAAGGAGCTACGCAAAGTGCACCATGCAGGTTCACCGCAGAAGACCTGGCTAAGGTAACTAAAGACGCCCATGAGTGGCACCGAGCTCTTTGCCTCGACGATTCGTGTGTATTTTGTAAAGAGTAACTACTTCTATGTTCTTCATGTATATAAAAAAAATGACATGTATGTACTAAGAATGGAATAAAAACCGTTGTGTAAAGCACTTTGTACTTCTGTGTTGCGACCATGTATTGAAAACTCACGTTCGATTCTCGAATCATTTGGGAAGCCTGATAGTTTGGGTCTTCACAACATCTACTCTCCAGATTCATAGTGATCATACTAGATATCTTATTGATAAGTATATTGGGTATCACTATATCTCTCATTTTTTGAAAGCATATCTTGCATCCATTTCTTTTATTTTTATTCCTAATGGCTTTTTGGAAAATAGCTTGAATCCTCACTGGATGAAGGCTATGGAGGAGGAGATGGATGTTCTCCAACATCAAAAGACTTGGAAAATTATCCATATCCTACATGGCTGTCACCAAGTTGGACGCAAATGGATAGATACTAAATTTCTTCAAGATGAAACTCTTGATAGATATAAAGCTAGATTGGTTACTAAAGACTTCACTCGGGTCGATGGAGTTGAATTCAAAAAGACATTTGCTTTTGTTGCTAAACTGAATTCTGTTAGAATCTTGTTATTTCTTGAGGCTCATAAATCTTGGACTTTGCACCAACTTGATGTAAAAAATGTTTTCCTCCACGGTGAATTGGAGGAAGAAATCTATATGACTCCTACACCAGACATGGATATTCCTAAAGGACATGAGTGTCGCCTTAAGAAAGCCATGTATGATTTTAAACAGCCACCGCGTGGCTGATTTGTCAAGCTAAGTGACAAACTCTTGAATCAAAATTTCACTCGTTGTACAATTGACCACTCGGTCTTTGTCTACAGAAATGAAAAATGTATCACTATGCTCATAGTTTATGTAGATGATATTATTACACAAACTGATGATCATCATATTACGTTGTTAAAAAGGGAATTGGTATCTGCCTTTGAAATCAAGAATTTGGGCCTTTTTGATACTTTCTTAGGATTGAGATTGCTCGATCTGCCGGGAAGATTATGATCTCCCAACGCAAATACGTCTTATATCTTCTCAGTGACGTTGGATATTTGATAGTCAAACCCGTGGATAGTCCTGTGGACCCTAATTATGATATTCACAATGAGACTTCTACAAATCTTGAGAGTAAGTTAGAATTTCAACGCATCGTGGGAAAGTTGAATTAGCTGATTATTACCAGATTCGATATATCATTTGATGTTGGCTTAGTTAATTCATGTACAAGCATAAAGTATATCACTATCAAGCGCTTTTTCGGATTCTTAAATACTTGAAAAAGGGCCCTGGAAAATGTTGGTGTTTCCAAAGTGATCGCAAAACAATAAAGCAGTTAATCTCACTGGCAACGCGATATGAGTCTATAGGGTTGCACATAAGAGCATTTGGAGAAGTTGGAGAAATAGATTGTGTTGGTCTTACTCATATTGGATATGAGAGAATGACCAATCCCTTGACTCATTGGAGTAGCTTGTTGGCACTGTTCTGTGGTCGTCTTAACGATACCGTCGGAACAGCTGAGATCATCTCAGTTATATCATGGAGACAGCTGAAATCGTCTCAGTGATACGGTCGAGACAGCTGAGATCGTCTCAGTTATACCGTCGAGACAACTGAGATCGTCCCAGCTATACCATTGAGATTACTCATTTTAGTCTCGGGTCTGCTGATAGTGAGGACGTGTGTTTATTTTATACTCCTGGGTATAAATAGACGAAACCCTAGGGTTTTTTGTATGCTTCCCTTTTGAGATCAGACGAAAAAGGTTTTCCCGAGATCCAGAATCCGCCGCCTCCCCAAAACCTGATCCCGGAGCCCGCCGTCGCTGCCACTCCTGGAGCAAACCTAGCAGTTTGTGGAGACGCATAGGGCTTTACATTCTCCATCTCAGATCTTGTTCGACAAGGTCCTAGTGTTCTCCTTCGTTCGTCTGGATACCTATAGAGCCGCAGATTTATTTTTGCGTGTACTCAGACGAGCTTTCTGGAGCATCTTGGTTGAATATTATCTCAACCCCTCTCAGGTATATTGATATCTATTGTTGTGGTTTTACTTTTTGATCAATGTTTTATCTCAAGATTCAGTTATTGTTTGGGGTTTTCTTGAACTCTATTCTGTTGCACACATATGATGTGTTGTTCCACCTCTCATATAGAAAACCCAACAGAAAAGGAATTATCTATCAAGATCATGGTCACCTTAAGGTCCACAGGTACTGCGATGCTGATTGGGATTGTTCTTTCCTGGACAGAAGATCTACGAGTGGATATTCTATCTTTGTTGGTCGCAATATTATTTCTTGGAGAAGTCAGAAACAAAATGTGGTTGTTCGTTCCTCCACTAAAGCAGAATATCATGTCATTGTCGTCACTACATGTGAACTAATTTGGTTTAAATCTATCTTGGGAGAAATGAGCTTCTCTATTCTTGAGGTCATGCACCTTCACTATGATAATCAAGCTGCGATTCATATCGCCAACAACCTTGTCTTCCATGAGAGGACAAAACACATTGAAATCAATTGTCACTTCGTGCACGGCAAAATTCAAGATAAAACTATTACTATGGTGTTTGTGTTATCTGAAGATCAACTTGCTAACATTCTCACCAAAGTTATCTCTGATAAATCTCTTCATTTATACTCCCTCGGATTTGGAATGACGGATGCTTATGGTATTAGCTTGAGGGAGGGTGTTAAGATACAAGCTAACCTAGACTCACCGGGTGGTGAGGATATCTCAAAGAGTGGTTGATGGGCTTAAATTTCTTTGGCCCCCGATTTGACGGCAAGAAGAAAAGGTGTGTGCTCTCTCTAAAGGTGTGTGCTCTAAAGAAGAAAAAGCTACCCTAAAGGTGCATGCACTCTCTCGACAATGTTGGCATGGTACGAGAAGTTGTTCATGTGTGTGATATCCCTTTTCTCATTACCTCTTTCTTTCCTATGTCATCTCCGATCCAAAATTTATCCTCGACTCAGGTTACTACTCAGCCTTCGATTTCTCTCTTCTCATTGTCTATCATTGGAAGAATACAGATACCTAGAAAGCCAAAGACTCTGTGGTTTCTACTCTACCAGTGCCCATCTCAGACCCAGATCCTGAGGATGATCTAAATCTTCCTATTGTCCTACTAAAAGGTAAATCTACTTGTAGTTTTCATCTAATTTTCAACTATGTTTCACATCATAACCTCACACATGAACATTTGCCTTCATTACCAACTTATCATTGATTGTTATTCTGAAGAATTGGCGGGATGCAATGCAGAAATCTAAATGGAAGAGAGACAGAGGAAATGGTAACCCTTGAGAAAAATCATGCTTGGAAAAAAATTTAAACTTCCCGAGGGCAAGTGGCATGTTGAGTCCAAGTGGGTGTTTTCTATAAAACAAAACTCAAATAGCATGATGGAACGTTCATAAACAAGGTAGGTGGCGCAAGGGTATGCCCAAACTTAAGGTGTAGACTATAAGGAAACCATTACTCTTGTTGCAAAGATGGATTCTATTTGGGTTCTATCATCTTGTGTGGCATGTATGAGTTGGGAGCTTCACCAACTAGATGTGAAGAATGTCTTTTTAAATGGAGAATTGGGAGAAGAGGTATGTATGAAGCCTCCCCTTGGATTCCTAAAAGAGGACAAAAAGGATCTGTTTGCCACTTGAGGAAAGCACTGTACTGGTTGAAACAAACACTCATGAATTGGTTTAGGTGATTCCACAAGGCCATGATTATGTTTGGGTATAAGCAAAAATAGTCGAAACACATTATGATCATAAAAAGGCAGGGTCAGAAGGTATCAAATATCAAGTGGATGACATTATGATCACATGTAATGATGTTGAGGAGATCGTTGCTCTCGAAGTTCATTTGGCAAGAAATTTTGAGGTGAAAGATCTAGGGGGCTAAGATACTTTCCTGGAATTGAAGTGGCAAGATCCAATAAAGTGTTATGAGTCAAGCTAACTTGGGTTCACCGGGTGGTGACCAGATCATAAGAAGTGGCTAATCATATAAAGGGGTTATTTTCTTCGACAGAAGGAAGGCGGATAGAGAGGATTAAACCCTAAGGTAACTCTCTTGATCTCAACAAGGTATCAGAGGCGGTTTCTTCCGCTTTAGCCTAAAGGCTCGTCGTTCGTCTCCGTCTTCGTCTTCCGTCGGCCCCTCGATCGTCAGGATCGATCGTCGTCGTCTGGCGTGAGCGGTTGGAGTCGATAGGTCGGCTTCTTCTTCTTATTGGTGTCGCCGGCAGGGCTTTCGTCGCAGATCCGCAGGCAGTGCGATCGTCACAGGATGATCTCCCCCTTCTTCTTCGTGCAGTCTTCTTTGATTCTTCTTCCAGTCATTCCTGAGGTGCAGTGGCTGTCTTCTGATGGTGCGGTTGAAGTCGTTTGGTGCACGGGTGTAGTTGTTGTTGTCCTGTTGATGCCTCATGTCGTTAGTTGGTTTCTGTCCTCCTTTCCCTTCTTGTTTGACCCTATGGAGGACAAATTGAAGGGTATTGGTGCCCCTGAAGGGGTGGTTGATCAATCTAAACACTATGGTGGGGGAAGTTCTAAAATGGACTTCAATCATGGCGTTACTCAAATCAAGCTCAATGGGAGAAATTATCTTTTATGGGCTCAATCTATGCGGATATTCATTGGAAGTCGTCGGAGACTGGGGTTTCTCACCGGATCCAAACCAGCTCCTGATGTGTCTGACCCCCTATATGAGGAATGGGAAGGTGAGAACCTCACTGTGATAAATTGGCTTGTCAATTCTATGGAACCCAAGATTGCAAGTCACTTTTTATTCTGTCAAACTGCGAAAGATATGTGGGAGTTGATCGAACGGAATTACTCAAAAAAGAACTTGGCTAGAATATATCAGCTCCAAACTGAGCAAGTCCACAGGACAGGGATGTTTGATTTCGAAGAATATTACAGCAAGTTGACCCATAAGTGGGCCGAAATAGATCAGTATTCCGCTATTCAGACTATAGATGACTACAAGACTGAACTAATGCGACGGAGGGTCTTTGAGATGCTTTTTGGTCTTCCTCCGGAACTTGAATTCCAGAGAATTCAGATGTTAGGTAGAGATTCTGTGTCGGATCTAAAGACAGTGGCTCATTATATTCGAGGGGAAGCAAGCCGTACAAATTCCCTTCGTTCAGACACTCTGGTTGGTCATGAAAAATCTGCCCTTGCTGCAAAGCAGAAGAGATGGCACCCGAGGAATGTGAAACTAGAGGATAAGAGCAAGATGAAGTGTCATCACTGTGGGAAGAAAGGTCATGGGAAGGAGAAATGTTGGGATCTTCATCCTCATCAGATCCCTCCAGGTTGGATTCGTGGTGCCGATGGGAAATATGTGAGATCCCAAACGGCTATGTATGGTAATCTGGAGAATACTGGGTACCTTCAGGTAGAGAACGAGAGTTTGACTAGAGAACTGAAGGCTTTAAAATCCAATGCTACCAGGCGATCTCTCTCTGGTGATTTTGTGGGGACGGTAGATCATGCTCATGCTACTCATGTGTCCTCGAAAGGACCATCTACTTCTTGAATCATCGACTCAGGAGCTTCCAACCACATGACTGGGTCTTCCATGGGGATCTCTTCTATTTCTCTTGCCTCTGGCAGTGTGAGATTTGTTGATGGGTCTTTGACTCTTGTGGCTGGTAAAGGGATTATTAATCTTTCTCCCTCCGTGTCTCTCAAATCTTTTGTTATCGTTCCCACATTTCCTACAAATCTCATATCTGTGAGCAGTTTAACTAAACAACTTAACTGTTCTATCACTTTTTTCTCCTCTCATTGTGTTTTTCAGGATCTGGCGAGTGGGAAGACGATTGGTGGTGGACATGAGTCTGGCGGTGTGTATGTCTTGGACAACTGTCAAGTTTTTGGTGTTCAGAAGCCTACCAACCACGATCAGTTGATGTTGTGGCACAAGAGATTTGGACATCCTTGTTTGAAGACTTTAAAAGCTACTTTCCTGCAATTTCTTAATATTGAAAAAACTAATTTTGATTGTCAGTCTTGTGAATTGGCTAAGCACTGTAGAACTAATTATGCCCATAGTCATAGTCGAAGTTTAAATTGCTTTGATTTGATACATTCTGATGTCTAGACTGCTCCTATTTGCTCTGTGAATGGTTTTCAGTATTTTGTCTCTTTTATTGATGATCACTCACGTTTTACTTGGGTGTACCTCATGAAAAAGAAGAATGAAGTTTCAGAAATATTTCAGTTATTTTATCATCATGTGCAGACTCAATTTTTGGATGTGCTGCTTTTGTCCATATTGTGGGGCCTCATAAGGATAAGTTGGGCCCACAAGCAATAAAATGTGTCTTTGTGGGATATCAACCAAAAGGGGTACAAGTGTTATTCTCCTATTCTTCGAGAAGGTTTATCTCAAAAGATGTCACGTTTTTTTGAAAATACTCTTATTACTCAGATGAGGGAAAGGTTATCACATTTCAGGAGAAGAGCAAAGATGATAATGATATGGTGCCACCTCTTCCTATTTCGGTTGATGTGCTTGCTCCAGGATGTGTGGATATTCCTGTTAGAGAGGGTGTTCTTCCCAAGGAGCTACGTGCATACAGAAAGAGAAAAAATCTTCAGGTGTACCAGAGAAAGAAACATAGAAATCTTGGTCAAGAATGTCTCACTCATGCTCCACCACCCACCACCACTCTGTCAGATCCGAGCAACAACATCACTCGGGAGACCACTTCTGTGTTGCAAGTTCACAGCGGTCGGACTAGATATCCCATAGATAAGTATGTTTGGTGTAATTCTATCTCTCACTTTTTGCAAGCATATCTTGTCTCTGTTTCCTTTGTTTTTATCCCTAACAGTTTTTCAGAGGCTATCTTGTGTTCTCATTGGACGAAGGCCATGGAGGAGATGAATGTTCTTCAACGTCAAAAAACTTGGGAAATTGTTCCTATCCCACATGGGCGTCATGTCGGATGCAAATGGATATATACAACTGCATTTCTTCAAGATGGAACTCTTGACAGGTATGAGACACGATTGGTTGCTAAAGTCTTTACTCATGTGGATGGAATTGATTTTCAAGAGACATTTGTCCCTGTCGCTAAGCTGAACTCCGTCAGAAACTTATTGTCCATTGTTGCTCATAAATCTTGGACGTTGCATTAGCTTGATGTTAAAAATGTCTTCCTCCATGGTGATTTACAGGAAGAAATTTATATGACGTCTCCCCCTGGTATGGATGTTCCTGCAGGACATATGTGTCGTCTTAGCAAAGTCTTGTATGGCCTCAAACAGTCGCCTCAGGCCTGGTTTGCCAAGTTAAGCGATAAACTTGTTCATCTAAGCTTCACTCGTTGCACTTCAGATCACTCTGTCTTTGTCTACAGAAATGAAAAATGTACTACTATTCTTGTTGTCTATATGGATGACATTATTATCACCGGAACTAATGAACACCATATTACTTTGGTAAAAAAGCAATTGGCTTCTGCCTTTGAAATTAAGGATTTGGGAATCCTTAGGTACTTTCTCGAAATTGAGATCGCTCGATCTGCTGGGAAGATTATGATTTCTCAGCGTAAATATGTCTTGGATCTTCTTAGAGATGTTGGATATTTGGGTGTCAAACCAGTGGATAGTCCTGTGGATCCTAATTATGACATTCACAAGAAGAATTCTTCCGATCTTGGGAGGAAGTCAGAATATCAACGTATTGTTGGAAAGTTGATTTATTTGACTATTACCAGACTTGATATCTCCTTTGTTGTGGGCTTGGTAAGTCAATTCATGCACAACCCTAATGTTCATCACTATCAAGCTGTCCTGCGGATTCTCAAATATTTAGAAAGGGACCCCGGAAAAGGCATTCTCTATCAAGATCATGGTCATCTTAAGGTCCAGGGGTACTGTGATGCTGATTGGGCAGGTTCTTCCTTGGATAGAAGATCTACAAGTGGATATTCTATCTATGTTGGTGGCAATCTTATTTCCTGGAGGAGTAAAAAACAAAATGTTGTTGCCCGTTCCTCCACAGAAGCCGAGTATCGGGCTATTGCTGTCACTACCTGCGAACTTATCTAGGTTAAGTCTTTATTGGGGGAGATGAGCTTCTTTGTTTTTGAAGCAATGGATCTTTACTGTAATAATCAAGCGGCTATCCATATAGCTAACAACCCCTTCTTTCATGAGAGAATCAAACACATTGAAGTCAACGACGACTTCATTCGGGACAAAATCCAAGACAAGACTATCACTGTGGTGTTTGTGTCATCTGAGGATCAACTTGCTGACATTCTCACCAAAGCTGTTTCTGAGAAATCTCTTCAGTCTTTCTCCCTCAAACTCGGCATGTTGAATGCTTACGGTGTTGGCTTGAGGGGGCGTGTTATGAGTCAAGCTAACTTGTGTTCACCGAGTGGTGACCAGATCTTAAGGAGTGGCTAATCATATAAAGGGGTTATTTTCTTCTACGGAAGGAAGGCGGATAGAGAGGATTGAACCCTAAGGTAACTCTCTCGATCTCAACATAAAGGTATCTTCATTTCCCAACGGACTGTCCTAAATCTTTTGGAAGAAAAAAAGGATGTTTGGGCGTGCTCCAGTGGATACTCCCATTGAGACAAATCACAAGATCAACGAGGATAGAGATGGCAATAGGGTTGAAGTGTCTAGATATAGGAGTTTAGTTGGAAGATTGATATACACATCCACACACAGCCTGATTTTATATATGTTGTGGGCATTTTGAGCAAACATATGCATGCCCCAGGGTACGACACAAATAAGTTATATAGGATCATGAGATACCTTAAGAAGTCTCATGATCATTGTTACGGTTGTGCATGACGACAGGACATACATACGCCGACGAGACGTCGTGGCGAGTCCGCACACAATGGGAAACGACGGGTCTGTCTGGAGGAGGAGAGATCGAAGATGCATCGTCGACGTGATCACTTTATTTGCATTTATTATGTTATTTTCAATATATGCATGCTTTATTATTCGCAATATTTTTTCGTTATTCGCACCCGCACCTATAATGTGTTGCACTGTACTCGTTTGGATTATTCTTGGATGAATGAAAGTTAGGGTTGCTCCCTAAAGTTTTCCTCTCAACCATAATCCCTCTTCCACACTTAGGTCGGCCCTCCCCTTTGCCAAATTCCTCCCAGGATCGTATCAATTTGGTCTGACCTGTCGGACCACACGCCATCTCGTCGCCGGTACTCGAGATCATCCGTGCAATTTCTGTTGCATCCCCGCAAAGCCGTTTACGCCCACCTACAGGGCTGCTTCAACAAATCCTGTGCCGTCTCGGCCAATACCGCGCAGAAACACTCGATTCCGCCCAAATCCGCTGATTCTCTCGATTCCGCCCAGATTCCGACTACTCCCGCCCTGATCCGTCGATCTCCGCTGGTCCCGAGTCGCTCCTTCGCCAATTCCGCGCTGCATCGCTCGATCCAGCCCTGATATGGCGCCCTCAAGTCAATAACACGCTGATTCGCTCGATTCCGCCCAGATTCCACTCACTCCTGCACAGATCGATCGCTCTCCATCAGTTCCGCACTGCTCCTTCGAATTCTACCCCCGTTGCCACTGCGAATATACAGATCCGCGACTTTTTGAGACCGCTTTGGTGCAGGAAGGCCGCCGATTCTTGGGTTTGGCCGATCTCCGCCAGATACATCATTTCCGGCTGTCGGCCGATGTCTCCAGCCCCATGGCTCCCACCACTCGCTTCTCTGACGACCCCACTCCAGATTCCGCCTCTGAAACTCTTAGCTGCCGCGTGGAGGCTCAAGAGCAACTCATCGCCTCCATACACGCCTCGCCCCTCGACCTCCACTCCAATATCGACCCTCTCCAAACGTCCACCGCCGCTGCCTCCGTTGCATCTGGCTCCAGCCCATCCGCGGACGGCGGATCACTCCTAGGCGTTGAACTGCAGTTCATTCCTCCAGGGACACGCCTATGCCCATTCCGGGCCGGTCCGCCCTTTCCCTCGACATTCCCTCCTTCATCGGCGTTGACTAAATGGGTTGGATTGCCAAGGTGGAATAATATTTCGACCTCAACTACACACCAGAGCACAACAAGGTGTCTACGACAGTGGTTGGTCTGGACGGCTCTATGCGAACAGAAAAAGAGAAACCGAAATTTGGACAATAGCAGAGTTTTTTATTTCCAAAAATTGTGTATATTACAAATGTATGGTCTCCCTTTTATAGAATGAAGGAGAAGAGAGAGATTACAAATAAGCAATGTGGGACTAAAAACATTTACAGTGACTAGCGGCTAGACAAAACCAGACCGCACAGGTCGCGCTGTTAGACGGGAAGGCTAACCGCCCGACCATAACGACAAGTCGGCAGAGGAGAACGCTAGACCGCTCGGCTACCAAGCCGCTGGAAAGAAGCCGCCAGACCGCCCGGCTATCAAGCCGTCAGAGTGAAACCGCCAGACCGCCCGGTCTCCAAACCGCCAGAGTCAAGTCGCTAAACCACCCGGTCTCCATACTGCAACACTCTCCCTCAAGCTGGAGCATATATATCAATCATGCCTAGCTTGTCGCAAATGTGAAAAAAGAAAGCGGACACAGGCTTGTTGAAGATATCTGTCAACTCGTTATCTGAAGTAACGAACGGAGTGCAAATATGTTTCTTCAAGATTTCTTCTCTAATGAAATGACAGTCAACTTCGATGTGCTTTGTTCTCTCATGAAATACGGAATTTTTCGAGATATATATATAAGTCTTGTTGTCGTGAAACATAGGTAGACGATGATTATAGATTTCTTCTAAGTCCCGCATGAGAACCTGTAACCACTTTAACTCGCAAGTAGTTGACGTCATACTCCGATATTCAGTTTCGGCACTAGACCTGGAGACGACCGACTGTTTCTTACTCTTCTAGCTCACTAGGTTTCCTCCCACAAAGGTGCAGAAGCCCGATGTGGACTTGCGATCACCTTTGTCGGCAGCACAGCTAGAATCTGAGTAGCCTTCAACCTTTAAATGACCATTCCTCTGAAACAGTAGTCTCTTACCAGGCGCCGCTTTAGCATATTCCAATATTCTCAGGGCAGAGTGTAGATGGCACTCTCTAGGAGCTTGCATGAACTGACTAACCTTGGCAACAGCATAGGAGATGTCGGGTCTGGTTACCATGAGATAAATGAGTTTGTCAACCAGACGTCTGTACCTTGTAACATCTGACAGAGGAGGCGAGTCGTCTGTTCAGGTTTTATCTTCTCCAGTAGCCATAGGGCATCGGACAAGTTTAGCCCCAGTCAACCCTGTCTCTTTCAGAAGATCAAGAGCATACTTACTTTGGGAAATGACCAAAGAATTGGGCTTTCGAGAGATTTCTATCCCCAGGAAGTACTTTGGGGAGCACATATCCTTCGTGACAAGGTGTTGACGGAGATGTTTCTTTGTCAGCGCTACCCCAGCCTGGTCACCACCCGTGAGAAGAATATCATCAACATATACAGCAAGAACCACCAGACCCAGTGCAGTTTTGCGAATGAATAACGAGTGATCGGCAGAGCTTCTTGTGAAATCAACGGTTGCCACAATGCCGCTGAACTTATCGAACCACGATAGAGGGCTTTGCTTTAGGTCATAGATGGTCTTCTTCGGTATGCATACGTGTGTCTCCCCCTGAGCAACATACCCAGGAGGTTGCTCCATGTATACATCCTCTTGTATATCACCATAGAGAAAGATATTCTTGACATCTAGTTGGGAAATGGGTCAATCTCTGTTGACGGCCACAGACAAGAGAACTCAAATATTGCTGAGACGAGCAACGGGAGAGAATGTGTCAAAATAATCAATGTCATAGGTCTGAGTGAAGCCCTTAGCGAGCAGGCGTGCCTTGTAACGATCCACACTGTCATCCGGACGGAACATCACAACAAAAACTCAGCGACAGCCAACAACATCGGTGCCCAAAGGAGGAGAGACAAGAATCCATGTACCCCGCACAGTGAGGGTGGCAATATCCTCATCCATAGCAGCCTTCCTGTTACCCAGAAATCCACGATCCTCTCTGAGGCTAGCTCTCTAGTCGCGGACTACTCCCAACTCGCCTCGGGAGTTCGCGGCCAGTTTTTTAGCAAGTCGCGCGGAGTAGTTTTCTAGCCGCACTATCGCCTGGCGATAGCGATATAGTCAGGCGATAGTTCTTCTTGGGGAGGATTCCTATACCTATCCGCATAGACTGCATGCTAGCCACATGATCTGCAGGGGGTGCGGACTGCTTCGTCAACCCGCTCCAGCAGGTCGCGCGGCTAGATTAGCTAACCGCACTATCGCCTGGCGAGAGCGGTTATTGTCAGGCGATAGCGCCCTTTTCTCTGACAGGTGCTACCTTCCCAGTCCGCCTAGAAGTGGGTGAATACCTCTTCAGTCCGCACAGTGTAGGCGACCTGCTCCAGTCCGCCCAACATGGGCGACCTACCTCCTCAGTCTGCCCAGCAGGGGCGACCTGCATGCGCAGTCCGCCGCATAAGAGGCGACCTGGCACTTAGACCCATTCTGCACTCTGACCATTTTGGGTGACGTCATCACGCCCAGTTCTGGAAGATTCTTCCTCGAGCCTATAAATAGGCCTCCATACCTCTCATTTGAGGGGGAGGACTCGGGGGGAAACCATCGCATCAAGCCCTGCGAATACGATTTCCTGTCCTCCAGCCTTAATCAGCGGTCTGCCCATCAGGCCGGGCGGACTCCGTAGATAACCCGTGCGGCTAGGCCTACAGGCCAACAGCCATCAACCATCAGCCTGGCAGCAGCTAGAGGTGTCACTTAAAACCGAAAACCGCAAACCGAACAGGAACCGAATCGGAACTGCAAAGAACCGGACCGAACCGTTCGCAAATTATTCGGGTTCCGGTTTGAATTTTAGAACCGTGAACAACATTGGTCCGGATGGGGTTCTTACATTTTATTATCCGGACCGGAACCTGAAACGCAATATACAACTCTCAAGCGGTTTCAAGATTTTTAAACCCGATCCGAACCGGACCGAAGTAGAACCGAACCGCAACCCGTTTATTATTATTATTATATTGTTATTATTTTATAATTTATCTATAATATTTATACTTACTATCACGAGTGAAGCTGTTGCAGTTTGAACTCAAACCGCAATCGCACTAAATGAGGTCGATTTTGGACCGAACAAAACTTCACCGCATAAAAACTGTTTGGTATGGTTTGACATTGGTGCGGTTTGAAATCAATTTTTGTAGTGTATTTTTTATTTTTATACAGTTATATAATATATTTTCAATTTTACTTACATATTTTTTTTAAAATATTTTATTTAAAATATATAGAAGATATACAACTACTATTTATTAGTAATCATGAAAGACAACTAATTATAGGCGTTGTTACGGTTGAGCATGCCGACGAGACGTGCGTAAGCCAACTAAAATTCGTGGCAGGTGTACACGCATAAGAAGGCAATTGATAATATCTCACCGATCGTGGAAAAGACCGTCGAGAAGTGCGCAACAAAATTATTTCTATTTCGATGTTGTTTTGAGTTTTACTATTTGCAGCTCGCTTTTATTTCATTCCGTCAAGTTTGATTTTGATTTTAGCTGGAACTGATTGGAACCGGACCGAACCGATACTAGCCGGTTTGGTTTTGGTTCCTGTTGTACCGTAACCGGAACCGTTGACACGACGATTCCAAAAATTAAGCTGGAACCGGAACCAGAACCGGAACCGGTCAAACCAAATAAGGTTTTGGTTCTAATATGAAGAACTGTTATCTTAGTGGTTCGGTTCATGATTTAGTAGAACCGGAACCGAACAGGAACCGTGACAGCTCTAGCAGCAGCTACACATCTCAGGCCGCTATCGCCGAGCGATAGCGATTATCGTCAGGCGATAGCGAACTGCTCCTCAGTGGGCAGTTCGCTCAACCCGTCACACGGTCTGTCCTCAGCGACCTGGGTGACTTGGATTGGCGACCAGCGACTACAAGAGGCCTATTCGGCCTTAAGCCGCAGCACACAGGCGACCTTGGTGACTTGCCAGTTCAGTCCGCGCGGCCTCTAGCGGCTTATTTCTCTAGCCGCCAGCATCTCCCATGTACCTTTTATCTTTCTATGTAAAGGAGCTAGCTCATGCTGTAACTCAAGATTTGTAATCAAAGGAAAGCCCGTCGCAGGAGTGGCATTTTAGCCGCAGCGGGTGAACTCTGTTGTTGTCGCTGCAAGCGGCCTCTCTTTTTCTCTTCTCCCTTCTCTCGGCCTTGACCAATAATCTTAACTGTCAAAGTAACCGGCTATTCGACAGTCCTCATCACCTCCCTTATCCCTGCATCCCGGATCGAACGCTTACACCTCTCGAGCTTACGGAGAGGCGCATTTTTGGCATCAACAGTTAACACGCGACCTTCAGATTTCGAACAGACGGTGAAATCCAACGGTTAGCCATGTCAGGTCATCAACCTGCCGAGAACCTCGCTCCTTCAAGTCCTAGAGAAGATCCTCTCTGGGAGGCCTTAGAGCAATCGCGTCAGGAAACCGCCCAGCAGTTCCAGGAAATCAACCATGCTCTAGCCGCTATCACACAGCGATTAGAGGCGCTACCCGCAGCAATGCCAGTTCCTCCAGTCAATCCAACACCAGCATTGGGGAATCTGCACACTTATCCGTCGGCTTATCTGCCGGTTTATCCTCCTGTTTATCCGCCGACCTGTCCAGCAACTTACCCGCCAGGGCAGGCGGCAGCCCCTTTGCGGTCTCAAAATGATGAGTTTATAGTTCGTCAAAACTTCTTTCGGGAAGCAGCCCGGGGAAGTCCAGCCCGATTCTTGAATTTTCAGGGAAGTCATCCCTATCCTTCAGCTCCTGTAATTGTTCCTCCCGCAGCAGCTTTTTCTTTCTATCCTCTCGCTCCTTTTTCAGCTGCAGTTTATGCTCCATATTTTCCCTTTCCCTTATGTATTAGGGGAGCAGGAAGAGTCATCGTTGTTTACAGAAAGTGTACGGCAGGAACCGACTCCAGCTCACTTCAGAGAGCCGCGACTACCAATTTACACTGGAGAGTCTGACCCAACCGCACACTTGCAAGCTTTCGAGTCCGTTGTCGCTCTCAAGACTCTTACAGATGCTAACAGGTGCAAGCTCCTTGTAACGTCCTTTGATGGACAAGCGAGAGAGTGGTTCTATGGATTGCGCTCTCAGTCCATCGCTTCCTTTGCTGATCTGCGAAGAGAACTTTTGCTCAGGTTTTCTACCTCTATAAAGAGGAAAGGCGGTCCCGAAGCCCTGTTTGAGATCAGGCAGCGAAAAAATAAGACTTGGGCTCATTTTGTCGATTGTTTCCAAAGAGAGATTCTTGAGATTGAGAACATCGATCCAGAAATGTATCGAGTCGCTCTAATAAGTGCTTTAAGAGAAGGACAACTTAAGTTCGAGGCTAATGTTCGAATTTTGAGGGCATATCAGGAGATGATCAGTCTATCCAACTTATAGATACGGGGTGAAAAAAGCAATCCCAACTATATCTTCAGGCTTGTAACAAAGAAAGACCCTTCTTCTTCGTACGGGCAACCTCCAAAGTCTCCTCGGAAGGATTTTCAACCATGAGGAAAGAAGGGAAGGAATTTTCGACGTCATCCACACCTCTTTCCAAGCTGAGATCACTCCCAAGGCCAAAGATTACAATTGCCAGCTCCTCCCGCTTATCCGGCACTAGCTCCGCAAGCAACTTCAGTTGACCAACAGCTGGGTGATAACTCGCAAGAAAATGAACTAGACCAAGTTATGCAGGAAGTAGTCCAAGTCATGAAAGGTAAGACTGGTTATAAAATGCCTTATCAGCCCGCAGATCAGAGATCCAAAGATTCGGATCCCTACTGCAAATTTCATAAAGATAAAGGCCACCCGACTGAAAACTGTCGAGCACTTCGTCAACTGGTGGAGAAGATGCTGAGGCAGGGTAAATTGCGTCACTTATTCCAGAAGGATGACCACTCTGATCCGTCTACTTCGAAAGGCAAAGAAGTAACGGACATTCCTTTCGGCTCAAAGGGAGGGAGCCAAATCAGCAGCGGTGTCAACTTCAATATTAGCGAGTGCATCGATGCCGATGACAAAGGCACTCTTGGAAAACTACAATGCTGAGGAAAAAGAAGACATCGCAAAGCCCCAAAAACTCTTCGCAATCATAGCTGGTTGTTTTTTATTCTTTGAACATTGTCTCTGGAACACTTAAGTACTATTTCATTCATTTTAATATTTTTGCATCAGAGATCTCGTACTGACACTTTTCCTTGTTTGAAGTGTCTCATCTCTATTTTCTCTTTGACAAAGGGATCGCTGAACCAACGAGATATCGTTGGGTCTTGCTCGTCCCCCCATAGGTTGGTTTCTGGCGTAATACCACGATGACCACATATAGCGGGGAGTGTTCGCATATGTGATGCGGGAGCCGTCCAATCTGTGCAGGCGGACTTCAGGGCTTTGGATCCTAGCTGGTATCTAACACACAGCGCGCATCAAGGGAGGTCTCAATGTGTTAGCTCTACTGTGCTCCGCTAGGGATACATTACAGCTAAGATGACCGTTGTTTGGCAAGCAATGGCCGCCGGGTGTAGACTTGTCTCTGTGATCATCTCACGCTGTGATCGTCGAACACTCCAAGGTACTCTCAAGTCGTGCCTTCGAGGGACCCACAACATCGCTGATCTTTTAGGGCGTGCAATGTTGTAGACCACTTGGCGCACCTGGCCTAACTGATCAGCGTATCTTGTAGCCCAAGGCATGAGAGCAGTGCGTCCATCGTTCCTTCTTAGGGTTCTGCTTTTTCTTTTGTGTGCCCTTCCAAGGGAGCGCGGTTAGTCCGCTTTTGTGTAAAACTGCTTTCCTTCAGGTTAACAGGTTAAATTCAACCTCTCTGAAGGATTTGTGGCGTTATACTTCTAGTTTATACTCGCCTTATATACTCAGCTTATATAAAACTCTATCCGCTGACGCGTCAGTGCTTATTAAATTCTCTCGGTATCAATTATTCAGTCGAAGGATATGATTCTCTTAGCCGACAAACCATATGATTAAAAGTCTAAATCAATATGGGTTCATTCGGCTGATCTGGATTTCATGTTAAAGATATCATATCTGACCGCGCAATAAGACCATTGCAATGACTCGATCTCTAATCAATCCAGCACTTCTTTATTCAATTAATGACAGGGTTTATTGGTTTTTCCTCCTGCTTAATTATATCTACCTTACCGCATCAACAGTTGTGAGTTCCCTCCAGGTACCCGCATTCTATTTTTCTTTCATATCTGCTACTTACTCTTTTTTTGCAGCGATTGGCAGATATTTGCGAGTTTCCTCCAGGTACTCGCATTCTATTTTTCTTTCATATTTATTTCTTACTCTTCTTTTGCAGAGACTAGCAGATATCTGTGAGTTCCCTCCAGGTACTCGCATTCTATTTTTCTTCCATTTCTGCTTTTTACTCTTCTTTTGTAGAGACTAGCAGATATCTGCGAGTTTCCTTCAGGTATTAGCATTCTATTTTTCTTTCATATCTGTTTTTACTCTTTTTTTTGCAGATACTAGCAGATATTTGCGAGTTTCCTCCGGATACTCGCATTCTATTTTTCTTTTGTATCTGCTTTTTACTCTTCTTTTGCAGAGGTTAGCATATGTTTGTGAGTTCGCTCCAGGTACTCGCATTCCATTTTTCTTTCATATCTGCTCTTTACTCTTCTTTTGCAGAGACTAGCAGATATTTGCGAGTTCCCTCCAGGTACTCGCATCCTATTTTTCTTTCACATCCACCCCTTACTCTTCTTTTGCAGAAATTAACAAATGCTTGCGAGTTCCCTTCGGGTACTTGGAAGTTATTTTTCTTCTTCTGTATCTCCTCTCATCTCTATTTTGCAGAATGTAGCGGAAGGCGTTTACAAGTCTTCTTCATCTTGCGAAAACAATTCAGGTATTCGCAAGAAACACATTTCTTACTTGCTTTGACTATTCTCCTTTGCAGAGAAAAAAGTAAGTAGACTCAGACTCTTCTAGGGAGGGGTATCAGGTTCTAGCCCTCTCTTCCCCTTTTTCCTGTTTCTTGGGAGGCAGATTGTGGTTTTGTGAGTTGTCTCTACTTTTTCAAAGTTTCTTACAAACTTAAAAAAGTGCGGGGATAATGTTAACCCAGAAATCCATGATCCTCTCCGAGGCTAGCTCGCTAGTCGCGGACTACTCTAACTCGTCTTGGGAGTTCATGGCCAGCTTTTCAGCAAGCGCGCGGACTAGTTTACTAGCCGCACTATCACATGGCGATAGCGATATAGCCAGGCGATAGCTCTTCTTGGGGCAGATTCCTATTTATATCCGCATAGACCGCATGTTAGCCGCATAATCTGCAGGGGGTGCGGACTGCTTCCTCAACCCGCTGAAGCAGGTCGCGCGGCTAGACTGGCTAACTGCACTATCGCCTGGCGATAGCGGTTATTGTCAGGCGATAGCGCCCTTTTCTCTGACAGGTGCAACCAACCTTCCCAGTCCGCCTAGAAGTGGGTGGATACCTCTTCAGTCCGCCCAGAGTGGGCGACCTGCTCCAGTTCGCCCAACATGGGCGACCTGCCTCCGCAGTCCGCCCAGCAGGGGCGACCTGCCTGCGCAGTCCGCCGCATAGGAGGCGACCTGGCACTTAGACCCATTTTGCACTCTGACCATTTTGGGTGACGTCATCACACCCATTTCTGGAAGCCTCTTCCTCGAGGCCTATAAATAGGCTCTCATACCTCTCATTTGAGGAGGAGGACCTGGAGGGGCAACCATCACATCAAGCACTGCGGATACGATTTCCTGTCCGCCAGCCTTAATCAGCGGTCTGTCCATCAGGCCGGGCAGACTCCGCAGATAACCCGTGCGACTAGGCCTACAGGTCGGCAACCATCAGCCCGACAGCAGCTACACATCTCAGGTCGCTATCGCCGAGCGATAGCGACTATCGCCAGGCAATAGCGAACTCCTCCTCAGTAGGCAGTTCGCTCAACCCGTCACACGACCTGTCCTTAGCGACCTGGGCGACTTGGATTGGCGAATAGCAACTACAAGAGGCATATTTGGCCTTAAGCCGCAGCACACAGACGACCTTGGCGACTTGCCAGTTCAGTCCGCGCGGCCTCTAGCGGCTTATTTCTCTAGCCGCCAGCTTCTCTCTTGTACCCTTTATTCTTTCTATGTAAATGAGCTAGCTCATTCTGTAACTCAAGCTTCGTAATCAAAGGAAAGCTCGTTGCAGGAGTGGCATTTTAGCCGCGGCAGGCGAACTCTATTGTTGTCGCTGCAAGCGGCCTCTCTTTTTCTCTTCTCCCTTCTCTCGGCCTCAACCGCTAATCCTAACCGTCAAAGTAACCAGCTATTCGACAGTCCTCATCACCACCCTTATCCCCGCATCCCGAATCGAACGTTTACACCTTTCGAGCTCACGAAGAGTCGCATTTTTGGCATCAACACTTCCAATGAGGAACAGCAAGGGCATCCTGATAGGTGCGGGAAGTGGCAGTGGCAGAGATAGCCAAAGTAAAATTCCTGCGAGAAGGGTAAGACGAGCATAGGAAATAACAACAGTAAGCGAATGTTGAGTACACGTCAGCACCCCTTTGCGAAGAGCAATGGGAAGGTCCAGGTCGTCGTGTTCATCAGCATCTGGTGCATCCGTGGAGGAGAGAGCTGGCCCGGCAGTAGAGAGAGACGGCGAAGGCGGAGAGAGGAGGAGGAGATGGTGCACACGGCGAAGGTGGAGGGGTCTCGGTGGGCGTAGACAGGAAGGAGGAGTCAGTAAGAGCAGGAATATTAGGAAGAAGCAAGGAGTCATGAGAGAAATAGGACGCATTTTCGAAAAAAGTAACGTCCGCGGAGACGAACTGCTTCCGATGAACAGGATCAAAACAACAGTAACCTTTCTGAGTGGAAGAGTAACCCAGAAAGACACACTTGGTGTCACGTGGAGAGAGCTTGTCACGAGTGGTAGAGGGAGCATGCAAAAGCCGTACACCCAAATATACGCAGAGGAAGAGGGAAGGGTTCCTTGCCCGGATAGAGAATGGAGAAAGGTGTGTGGCCGTGTAGAACCGTGGAGGGAATGCAGTTGATGAGATAGCATGAGATAACAACAGCATAGCCCTAATAGAAGCGAGGAACATGTATTTGTGTCATTAGCGTTCGAGCAACATCAAGGAGGTGACGGTTTTTGCATTTAGCCACGCCATTTTGCTGCGAGGTATAGACGCAGCTAGTTTGATGAATAATGTCATTTTGCACACACAAAAAAAAAATCATGACTAAGATATTATTTAGCATTATCAGAACGAAAAAGCCTAATAGACGTAAAAAACTGAGTTTTAATCATATATTAAAAGGATGTTCATACAGATAATAGTTCGGAGTGCTCTTTTAAGACATACACTCACGTACACCGAGAGAAATCATCAATAAAAGTTACAAAATACGAACTACCCCGACCTACAGTTAGGGTAGGAGCAGGACCCCAGACATCGGAGTGAACGAGATCAAAATGACGGGAAGAGCCACGACCTTGCTTCGGCGGGAAGGAAGAGCGGTGATGCTTGCCAAACTGTCAGGCGTCATAGTTGAGAGGAGGACTGTGTGGAGGTAGGTGGGGCAGAAGCTGACGAAGAAGCCGTGGAGGAGGATGACCAAGGCGAATATGTCATTGTAGAAATCCGTAGAAGAAGAAGAAAAAACGGACATAGCAGAAACATTGTCTAGGAAGTAGAGGTCGTCGCTCTCAGTCTTAGTGGCAATCGTGTTTTGGGAGCTCGGATCCTGAAAAAAACAAGAAGTAGGAGTGAATGTGACGGAGCACTGTAATTGCTTGCAAAGAGAATTAACAGATAACAAATTGCATGGAAAATGGGGCACGTAGAGGGTGTCCGCCAGGTGAAGAGACGGAGTGACTTGAACCACTCCCGTCCCATTGACCGGTGAGGGAGAGCCGTCCGCAATGAAGGCCGGGGGCAACCGATCATGTTTTTCTAGAAGAGAAAAACGCTGAGTATTGTCGATCATATGATTAGTAGCACCGGAGTCAATCAGCCATTTACCATGAGTCACCACATGGGCACTACCTGAAGACGTGACCACCGAGGCGGACTGCTTCGAAGAGTAGGGGGAAGCGTCACCAGAAGGGCGAAGATGCAGATGCTTCATCCAGCAACGATCAATCGTATGGCTGGTGCGGCCACAGTGAGAGCAGAGAAAGAGGGAAGGTCCATGCCCTCCGGATTGATGGTAGCGGCCACCAGAGCCACCCCGCAGAGTCTGACGAGCATAGGTGTTAGGGAGCGGTGGGGAGGATAGCAGCGGACGGTGAAACAGAGAGGTAACAACAGCGATGCGGGCAGCAGTGACATCTAAGGTGGGAGAATCCGCCTCGCCAAGGATCTCTTGACGGATCATGTCATAAGACTCCGGAAGACGGAGAAGATAGCACACAACCAGAAGCTCCTGTAAGTGTTTGTGTTTCTTGGCCAGATCCGCAAAGAATTGGTGGTTCTAAAGAATTTCGACTCTCAGAGCCTGAACATGTTGGTAAGCAGCAGCAGGAGACATGGAGGGACGGGCAAAGAGGTCCGCATAAAGAGTATAGATGCGAGACGTCTGAGCCCCCTTGGAGTAAAGAGCGGCAAGATGAAGTCAAGCCGCTTTTACTGTTTCATCATGGCGGATGGCGGGAAGACACTCATCAGAAAGGTTGTTAGCCAGCCAAGTGCGAACAAGAGCGTCGCTAGCATCCCAGTCATCAAAGAGATCAGACTCTGGAGGAGGTGGGTCATCGGTGAGATGATGGCGTTTGCGTTGTGAGCGAAGTAAAAAGGTGAAGGAAACACTCCAGTTCGGGTAGTTGGAACCAATAAGTTTGGAAACGATCCCCAGATTACACGAAGGAGTAGGAAGAGTAGGGTGGGTCACGAGTGGAGTAGTAGTAGTAGAGGAATCAGAGTGAGTCATAGAGAGAAGAGAGCGGACAGAAAAGAAGCCGCTCGAACAGGGAAAGAGAAGCCGCGCGAACAGGCAAAGAGGTCGCACGAAAGCAACAGATCGTGGGGCGATGGGGAGGTCGCGAAAACAGGCACGGGCAGAGAACAGATCGCGCGAACAGAGAACAGATCGCGCGAACAGAAAATGGGCGCGAGCAAAGAACAGATTGCGGGGCAATGGGGAGGCCGCGCAAACAGAAAGGAGGCCGCGAAGACAGGTCTCGAACAGAGAAAAAAAAGAGGCCGCGAAGACAGGTCGCGAACAGAGAGAGAGAGCGCAAAGAGAGAGGTCGCGCACACAGAGGGCAACGACAAGGAAGAGAAGGAAACCGCACGGACAGGGCGTAAGGAGGGGACAAACCGTGCGGACAGAAAGGCACACAGAATCAAGCGGACAAGATCGAGTCCGCTGATACCATGTGCGAATAGAAAAAGAGAAACCGAAATTTAAACAATAACAGAGTTTTTTTTATTTCCAAAAATTGTGTATATTACAAAGGTATTGCCTCCCTTTTATAGAATGGAGGAGAAGAGAGAGATTACAAACAAGAAATGTGAGACTAAAAACATTTACAGTGACTAGCGGCTAGACAAAACCAGACAGCACAGGTCACGCGGTTAGACGAGAAGGCTAACCGCCCGACCATAACGACAAGCCGTCGGAGGAGAACGCTAGACCGCTACCAAGCCGCTGGAGAAAAGCCGCCAGACCGCCCAGCTATCAAGCCGCCAAAGTGAAACCGTCAGACCACCCGTTCTCCAAACCGCCAGAGTCAAGTCTCCAGACCGCCCGGTCTCCATACTGCAACAGGCTCGACACTCCATTGGGATCGGTGGCTCCGCCAAACCAACTTGTGCATCTCCTGGCCCGAGCTCAAACAGGAGATGATCTGGTGGTATGACACGAGCTACTTCGGCTCCTCCGCTATCGAGCATCTTTGTGGCGTCCGCCAGACAGCAGGCCTGGACGATTATGTTGATGAGTTCGTCGCCCTGGTCTCCCGCATCCCCGGGCTACCACCCGATCATTACCTGGGTTTCTTCATGCATGGTCAACTGTCATATATCTACTCTGGTCTCTGCACGCATCACCCTTGCGCAGTCTCCGACGCCATGGACTTAGCATGTCTGGAAGAAGCCGACCTCTCCCCTGGTCATCTGCTCCTACGGCCGACCACCACCAACCTCGGCCACCTTAGCGACTGCCGGCCATGGCTCCTCCAGCGCTGTCGCTGCCTTGGGGAAACCGCCTGGGTCATATACCATCCCCTCAGTGACTCTCGAACAGTGATTACAATGAACTTCGTAGCAAGGGTCTCTGCTTTCGGTGCTGTCAGCCATACTCCCCCAACCATGAGTTCTCCGTGAAGGAGTTCCACGCCATCATTGGCGACTCCATGTCGGAGCACCTGGTGCAGCAACTCCATCTTCCTTTGGTTCCCACACCGGATGTTACAGTCTGTATGGGCGATGGGCGTCATCGACTGACTCAGGGCCATTACACCGCCGTCTATCTCTCTCTGCGGGGTCCTGTTCCGTGACCGCGGACTTCTACACATTCAGCTTTGGCGGTCTCGACGCCATTCTGGGAGTGGCTTGGCTTTGCACGCTTGGCAATGTATGCGTCAATTGGGGGACTAAGTCTACACAGTTCCTACACGAGGACTGGCCATGTTGCCTCAACGGTGACTCCTCCCTCCTACGCTCTCCGATCTCCCTCAGCACGATCCAAAAGGACCACAGAAGTTGGTCTCTCCGCGGAGTTATGGGCCTTCTCGAGCACGTCTGTTGAGCCTCTTCCTTTTCAGACAGACCAACAACAACATTCTACTGCGCTCGCTGACGTCATCCAGTCTCTGATAAGATTGCCACCAACCCAGCCTTCTTTGGTTCGGAGGAAAGACGGCAGTTGGCGCCGTACTATCCAGTCAAGCTACTTGATCGCCACTACCACCTTCAGGGGGACTCCGGCTCATAGGAGGTCCCTATTGCAGGGACTTACCGTCGGGAATTCGAAGCCACGGGAATGCCCCAGGATCAGTTCTGTCGCCACCACTCCGACTACTGTATTGGGGACAAGGCATATTTTCCAGATGGCGGAATTGTTACGGTTGCGCATGCCGACATGACACACATGCTGACGAAATGTCGTGGCGAGACTGCACGCGGTGGGAGACGAGAACGGGTCTGTCTGGAGGATAAGAGACCGAAGACGCGTCGCCAACGTGATCACTTTATTTGCATTTATTATGTTATTTTCATTGTGTACGCTTTATTATTATTCGCACTATTTTCCGTTATTCTCACCCGCACCTATAATGGGTTGCGTTGTACTCGTTTGGATTATTCTTGTATGAATGACAATTAGTGTTGTTCCCTAAGGTTTTCCTCTCAACCTGATCCTCCTTCCTCACCTCCGTCGGCCTTCCCCCTTGTTGGATTCCTCTCTGGATCGTATCAGTCGTCGACTATTACTCTCCAAAAATAATCACTTAGAGATTGAAGTCTTTAGTGACACGGATTGGTTGTGCCTTTCTAAGAGGCATCTTGGTGATCTGAAGAAGCAAGAAGAAAACTGTATTGGCATGATCTAGTGCAGAAGCAGAATACTGAGTCATGTCTCAAGGTCTCTATGAAGGCTTGTGATTGACTACTATTCTACAGGACCCAAAAATATGTGATCCTAAGCCCCTCTTATTGTATTGCAATAAGGCCTCTGTTAGAGAATATGAGGGAAAATGGTGTAAAAGCTCATGTATATTTATAGGTCTGCTTCTTCTTTCTTCTATTAGTCTCATATCTCTTGTATAGGATTCTTTCTCCTTCTCCTTTCCTATATATTTGTACTCTCTCCTGTATTTTGGTTATGACAAAGTATATACAAGGTTTTGCTCTAAGTTTCTACATGGTATCAAAGCCTATCCGATCTATGGTGGATACCTAATTTGTAACCGCAGCTATCTGCGCGGCCTCTATCCGCTGCTTCTGGCTGATGTTTGGTCGTTCGGCCTCAAGCCGCTGCTTCTGGCTGTTGTCCGTTGCTTCTGGCTGTTGTTTGGTCGTTCGGCCTTTGTCCGCTTCTTGTCACTACTTCTAGTCGTTGCCTTTGTTCGCCGCTGCTGGCTGCTTTGTTTGGTCGTTCGACCTCTCTTTCTCGCCGCGGTCTCGCCTATCCGTTGGCCCTTGGAAAGTTATTCTAATCGATGCGGTCTCGCCCTAACCGATGCCTCTGTCTGTTGCTTCTGTCTGCAGCGGCCTGGTGTTTTGCTCGTCGCGTGCTATCTCAGTCGCGGCCTCTCTTCTTACCCTTCTCGCCACGGACCGGTCCTAACCGCTGGCCTGGTGGTCTCCTTGGCGACTTCTTCTAGCTCGCCGCGCGATTTTCTTGTCGCGGTCTATCTACCGCGTGCCCTTTTAGCCGCAGCGGCCTAGTCTTCTAACCGCTCGGCTAGTTTTCAGAGTCGCCGTTCTTGGCGTTGTCCACATGGCTTCTGACTCGCCTACTGCTTCCAATTCAACTACTCTTCCTAGAGCGGCTCGTGTTGCTCCCTTGGAACTTTGTGATGAATTACGTATTACCACCATTTCTCTTCGTAGAAAACCAAATTTTGTAGAATGGGTTCACTCAGTTTGTCGTGTGCTGCAACTAAAGGTCTCCTTCATCACCTGACAAGGTCTCCTCCCACTGAACCGACTGACGAGTGGATCTGAGACGATGGGCGTGTCCAATCTTGTCTTCTCAATTCTCTGGACACTGAGCCGTATCGGATGGCCATGTATCAGCCTCCATCAATGTTGATCATAATCAAGTTCAACATTATAGTACCAAACACTCCAAAGATCAGTTATGTATTCACAGAAGGTCTCAACTGCGACATTTTTACAAATGTCATACTCTACTTGGGAATGATAGATATCTTGGGGGTGGGGGGGAGGAATTACCATGTTAAGTCTCACGTATCTTATATATTATGTAGTGGCCAACTTGTAATTTTCATATTTTCCACCTTTTTTAATATCCCAAGTACATATATGGGAGGGAATCATATTAAAAATAACTTTTCTTCTCCTATTCACTCAAATGATGTCTCTGGCGAACTAAATGGAGTTGGTCATACATTCGGTCACTAAACTGTACATAATGCTTAAAGGCCTAAATTTCATAAGCAAGACTAGTATAACTCGGTGTAAATGTTCAAAACTTATTTGATTTGATTTCTGATCAATTTTAATATACACAACAAGGTCAACGACATATAAAATTCATATTTAATAAACATGTAAGGCTTATCACAATCTTTAAGAAAGGTGCATTGCCAACTGAACAAGCCATATAAGCTCTGCAGCATTTTTCATTCACTTTTCAAGGTGCGTACCAATTTTTCCATATCAGGTGGATAAAAATTTGCACCTGGCGGCTTCAACAAGGGAAATGAAACTCTATACTCAAGTCCCTTCCAACCAGGAACAGTTCTGGTGGACTCATCCAGCAATTTGATAGCAGAATCTGCTGTAGTCAAGAATGCCTTGTTTTCATCAAGACATGACCTACATTCAAAGGAAAACATAATTACAACAAATTATAAAGAAAATGAGATTTAAACGTCAAAAAATGAGATTCAAATGTGAAAATATATTCATTAGTATTGTTAGAAAAGACAGTGTAAAGGCCCATTTATAAGGCCCATTTATTTCTTATTTTTAGTCCCACATCTTGGATTGGGATCTTCTCTCCTTACTCTCTTCCTATATAAATGTATTCATACTTGTAATTATTTATTCAAGTAGTATATACAAGGTTGGAGGTTTCTCTACTTCTACATGGTATCAGAGCCACCGGTCTCCCTCTAACCGCCTGTCTGTTTGCTAACCGCCTGGTCACCCTGCTGACCGCGCGGCCTGTTTCCCTCCTGCCCAAGTCGCCGCTTCCGGCGGCCTGTTCCTCTCTACCCGCTTCTCCTCTATCTTCCCCTCTGCTCTCCCCTCCTCCTTCTCTTCTTCTCTTCCCCTTTTATAACCTTCTCTCCCGTGGGGTCCACTCTTTCTCTCTTTTCTCTCCCGTCCGGTCTCCCTCTCTGACCGTGCGGTCTTCCCGTGTCTTCCCGCTTCCCGCGGCTTCCTTCTCCCAGCCGCTGCGCCCTCTTCTCCGCGGCCTTCCATGTCAAGCTGCCCGGCTCCCTTATTCTGCTAGCCGAGCGGCTTCCTTCTGCTAGCCGAGCAGCTTCTTTCTTCTCCAAGTCGCCCGGCCTCTCTGGTCAAGCCACCCAGCTTCTTTCTTCTCCAAGCCGCCCGGCCTCCCTGGTCAAGCCGCCCAGTTTCTTTCTTCTTCAAGCTGCTCGGCTCCCTTATTCTGCTAGCCGAGCGGCTTCCTTCTGCTAGCCGAGCGGCTTCTTTCTTCTCCAAGTCGCCCGGCCTCCCTGGTCAAGCCGCCCAGCTTCTTTCTTCTCCAAGCCGCCCGGCCTCCCTGGTCAAGCCGCCCGGCTTCTTTCTTCTCCAAGCTGCCCGGCCTCCCTGGTCAAGCCGCCCAGCTTCTTTCTTCTCCAAGCCGCCCGGCCTCCCTGGTCAAGCCGCCCGGCTTAGTTCTTCTGCTAGCTTGATATTGATGAGCTCCGCCATGGCTCCGGCCTCCACTACTCAACATGATATTGATGAGCTCTGCACCCAACTCCATCAGCTCCAGGGTGTTCTTAGCCGCTCCTCCGGCTCGGTTGCGACCTTTTCTGCGGAAGGTATAACCTGTCTCTCTCCCAGCCCTCACTGGATCGTTGATTCCGGTGCTACTCACCATATTACTTCCCAGAAGCCCTCCAAATATCTCCAGATGGCTCACCCCCCGAGTATTACGGTGGCCAATGGTGACACCCTCCCGGTTTCTGGTGCTGCTGCCCTTCAACTTACCCCGGCCCTTTCTCTTCCCTCGGTTCTTCACGTTCCGGGCTCTCCTTTTAATTTGTTGTCTGTTAGTCGCCTGACAAACGACCTTGACTGTTCAATAATTTTTTCTCCTTCTTCCTTTCTTATGCAGGATCGTCGCAGCCGGAGTATCATTGGTAGGGGGCAGCTGGTGAATGGGCTTTACCTCCTGGATACTCAACTCACTCTTCTATCCGCCGTCTCGTCTGTTGACTGGCACCGTCGCCTTGGTCATGCTCCTCTTCCGATTCTCAAGCGGGCTCTTCCTGATGTTCCATTACAGGAGTTTTCTTGTGAATCATGTATCTACGGCAAACACCACCGTTCTGTTTTTCCCCCTACTTGTACTCGGAGTAGTACTCCGTTATCCTTAGTTCATTCTGATGTATGGGGTCCTTACAGGGTCACTAGTATCTATGGTTATCGATATTTTGTCACTTTTATAGATGACTACTCGCGTACTACGTGGTTCTATTTACTGCATGATCGTACTGAACTTACATCTGTCTTTCGTGCCTTTGTTACTGAAGTCTGTACGCAGTTCGCCACCCCCCTCAAAATCCTCCGCACTGATAATGCTCGCGAATATACAGGGCGCGCCTTCTCCTCCATCTGCACCGAGTTTGGCATTATCCATCAAACTTCGTGTGCTTATACCCCTCAACAAAATGGGGTGGCCGAACGCAAGAATCGTCATTTACTCGATGTTGCTCGCTCCCTCATGTTTCAAATGCAGGTTCCAATCGAATATTGGAATTTCGCCGTCTCCACAGCCTGTCATCTCATTAATCGACTACCTTCTTCTGTTCTTGATTTTGCCGTTCCTCTCGACCTCCTCTATCCTACTACCAAACCCACCTCTCTACCTCCACGAGTCTTTGGGTGCGTCTGTTATGCTCATCTTCTTGGCCCTCCATTAGACAAACTCGCTCCCAGTGCGGCCAAATATATGTTTGTGGGCTACTCCCGTACTCAAAAGGGGTATGTTTGCTACTCCCCTTCCACTGGCCGGACGGTTGTCTCCGCGGATGTCACCTTCTGCGAAGACCAGCCCTTTCACTCACCTTCCTCCTCCCCGAGTTCCTCTCCTGCTCTGCCTCGCCCTGCGGTTCCCACGGCACCTTCCTTTCTACCCTCCTCCTCTCTTCCTGCTCCCAAAGTTCCTCCGCCCGTTATTCGTGTCTATACTCGTCGCGGCTCCAAGGATGGTTCCCTGCCCCAGCTCCCTGCTCCCAGTGACACTCCGGTATCGGCGGATTCTGCTCCTGCTTCTACGGCACATCCCCTCGCCAACTACGTCTCTCTCCACCGGCTCGCTCCCCCTCTCTACGCCTTTGCCTCTTCTCTTTCCTCGATTTCTATTCCTAACACTGTGCAGGAGGCGCTTCGCCACCCCGGCTGGCGGGCGGCCATGGAGGATGAAATGAGGGCTCTTTGGGCTAATCAGACTTGCGATCTCGTGTCCCTTCCTGCTGGCCAACACTGTGTCAGCTGCAAGTGGGTCTTTGTTGTCAAACATACCGCGGATGGGTCTGTTGAGCGTCTGAAGGCCCGCCTCGTGGCCCGGGGTTTTACTCAGCAACACGGCCTTGATTACGAGGAAACTTTCTCTCCCGTGGCCAAATTGAACACGGTCCGGGTTCTTCTTTCCTTGGCTGTGCATCGTCATTGGCCTCTCTATCAGCTGGATGTGAAGAATGTATTTCTCAATGGTGATCTCCAGGAAACTGTTTATATGCATCAACCACCCGGGTTTGAGACCACGGGGGAGTCTCGGGTGTGTCATCTTCGAAAATCCATTTATGGTCTCAAACAGTCCCCGCGTGCCTGGTTTGACAAATTCAGCAAGGTAGTCCGCGATATTGGCTTTACTAGGAGCTCGGCTGACTTCTCTCTCTTCACACGACACCAGCCAACCGGAACTGTGATTCTACTTGTCTATGTTGACGATATCCTCATCACTGGAGATGACACTACAGGAATACTACATACCAAGCAACAATTAAACTCCGCCTTTCAGACCAAAGATCTTGCTAACCTACGGTATTTTCTTGGGCTTGAGGTTGCACGACGGCCTGATGGCCTTGTATTATCTCAAAGGAAGTATTGTATGGATCTTCTTCATGATGCTGGTTATTCGGGATGCAAACCTACAGATACTCCAATGGATGCTAATCACAGGCTCTCGGCCCATAGTTCTGACTCCGATGAGCTAGTTACAAATCCGGAATACTACAGACGCCTGGTTGGGAAACTGATCTACCTCACAGTTACTCGACCAGACATCCCCTTTGTCGTTGGAGTCGTGAGCCGATTTATGCATGCTCCTAGGACATCTCATCTTCAAGCTGTCGAGCGCATTCTTCGGTATCTCAAGAACGCTCCAGGACAAGGGCTTCTGTACAAGCCATCCACGTCACTATCCCTCGTTGCATACTCGGACGCTGACTATGCAGGATCTGTTGATGATAGGCGCTCCACATCTGGTTTCTGTACCTACTTTGGTGGTCATCTCATAACCTGGCGTACCAAGAAACAGAATGTGGTTGCTAGATCTTCTGCTGAAGCTGAGTACCGGGCCATGGCTTCGGTAGTGTCCGAGTTAACATGGCTTGAGAGCCTTCTGGGAGATTTGGGTGTCCGTCTCTCATCACCGGCGATCCTATTTTGTGATAGTCAAGCAGCAATACATATTGCCAAGAACCCGGTATTTCACGAACGCACAAAGCATATTGAAGTTGACTGCCACTTTATTCGGGAAAAAGTTCAGTCAAAGAAGGTAGACCTGGAGCATGTTTCTGCTACAAATCAAGTTGCCGATATTTTGACCAAAGCTCTCTCCAGACTGTTATACTGCCAGTTTTTATCCAAGCTTGGCGCCTACGATTTGTACGCTCCAGCTTGCGGGGGAGTGTTAGAAAAGACCGTGTAAAGGCTCATTTATAAGGCCCATTTATTTCTTATTTTTAGTCCCACATCTTGGATTGGGATCTTCTCTCCTTACTCTCTTCCTATATAAATGTATTCATACTTGTAATTATTTATTCAAATAGTATATACAAGGTTGGAGGTTTCTCTACTTCTACAAGTATTATGGAGTATGATGCACAACATGGTGGTATTAGATTTGATTACATAATTATCTGCATGTGATAAATATTAGCATAATTTTTATCCAAAATACGAATTATCATGATTAATATCCATTCAGATAGAAACGAATTTATTTATTTTGTTTTGTTTTCTTCTAATGTAAGTGTGAGAAAGGTTATTTAGGCATAAGAAATGTGTTCCCTAATTAGGGTGAGTTGATATGATGACTTTTCATTCCTTGGAGAGACTTTCGATCATAAGATCTTGAGTTGTGTATCCTGTTCGAAGAGTGTCGGACACCTATATGAGGCAGTCTACCTCTCAATATCCTATTTTTGTCTGCAATCCAAGTGCCACAAACAATTAACGGTTACTTGCATCCCCTCCTGTCTACCGTGACAACCTGCATCCTGATATTTCTATGCACCCATATTACCCTTGCTGCTCAAGATTCACTGCCCATTCCTACAACTTTCTTTGATCTACATCATTATCAAGATCAACGGTAATAATATGAACACTATGATTAGAAGTATTGATTTCCTTGGTTTTCATCATCAAATTAGACAAATGGGCAGCAATAATAAGAATATGTATAAATGCTACACAGGTTGAGAGAACAAAAATATTCTTCCAACATCACAAGTGAAGAAGAAATGCATCAACATTATCCTTATGAAATGCATCAACTTTATCCTTATTGTTGGAAAAGCCCACTTAAACTAGGCCCATTTGTATAGCATTTATTGTTTTTCTCTCCTCTCTTTAGTCCCACATTGTGTATAGGACTTTTCTCTCTCTTTCTCTCATCTATATATATGTACTCATTCTTTGTATTTGTACCAAGTGGACATATATACAAGGTTGGCTTTCTCCATTTCTACATGGTATCAGAGGGAGGTTCCGGACTCCTGCGGACTCCCTTTCCTATCCGCCCTGCGGCCTGCGATCTCTGCGGCCTGCGTGTGTGTGTCCGCACCTCCTAGTCGCATCACACCTGCGGCCTCCCTTGTCCAGTCCGCTTTCTCTCCTCCCGTGGAACCACTCCTCTTCCCTCCTCTTCCTTCCTCCTCTGGCCCCCCTCTTTATAGCCCTCTCTCGGATCCTGTGGAGTCCACTGCTTCCCCTTGTCCGCTGCGGCCTCTTCTTGTCCGGCGCGACCTCGGCGACCTCGATTCCTCGGTCTCCTTCTGTCTGCTGCGAACTCGGTATTCGCCTCCTCTTCTTGGTCTCTTTCGTCCGCCGTAAGCGCAGCGGCCTCCTTCTGTCCGCACTTCTCCCTGCTTGCGGCTGCTCTCCTTCCTCTTCAGGCGGCCAAGTTCTTTTCCCTGTCCGCCGCGGGCCCGCTTCTCTGCGTTCTTTCAGTCTTGCGGACTGGTCCAGCCCGCTGCGGTCGCTCTCTTGCTTCCCCGGCTTGTCCTCTCTTCTCAGCTCGCTACAGTCCGCCGCGGTCTGATCCAGTCCGCCTCGGCCTCTTCAATCCGCCGCGGCCTCTCTTAGCCCGCTCCTTGCTGAGCGTCTGTGCTCACCGCGGCCTCCTTCAGTCCGCCGCTGCCTCCTCCAGTCCGCTCCTTGCTGAGCGTCTCTGTGCACAACGCGGCTTCCTCCAGTCCGTCGCTGCCTCCTCCAGTCCGCCGCGGTCTCCTCCAGCTCGTCGCGGTCTCCTCCAGCTCGCCGCGGCCTCCTCCAGCGCGCTGCGACCTCATCCAGTCCGCTGTCTTTCCGCTTCCTCTACTCCTCCAGGTCGCCCCCATGTCTACATCTGCGGACTCAGTCGGCACGGCAGTTCCTCCTCCTGAACGCCCGGCCTCTCTCCAGGAAGTCCGCGACGAGCTTCGGATCACTACAATTTCGCTCACTGGCAAGAAGAACTTTGTGGAATGGGCACACTCGGTTCGCCGTGTCCTTCAGTCAAAGGGGTTCCTTCATCACTTGACTCAGACCGTTATCGGTATCCCTACTGAGGAATGGTTACGCAATGATGGGCGTGTGCAGACTTGGCTTCTCAACTCTCTTGATGGCGAATCTTATCGCCTGGCCATGTATCATGAGACGGCCAAAGGCATGTGGGACGAACTCCACACCCTCTACTCTGGCAAGGATAGTCTCCACCATCTATATGATATCATCACTGCTCTCCAGGCCCTTGATAGCAGTGGCGCAACCGACCTGACGTCCTTTGTTGCTCAGGCCCGGTCTCTGGTTGAGGCTTGGATCCACCATCAGCCTCTCACTTTAGATCTTGCTGCTCAACGTACCCAAAAGGAAGCTGTGGGTATCGCCATGATGATGGCCCGGGTACCACCTCATCTTCACAGTGTCCGGGCTCACATCCTCTCCTCTACCGTTACACCATCTTTTTCCGATGTGTGCTCAATGCTTCTCAAAGTCTCCCCGCCTCCGGATGTTCCCGGACTTCCTTCTCCGGCCCTTGTTCAACAGGCACCAGCTCCCTTATTGCCTCTTCCCTTTTCTGCCCGTGGTGGCCGCTCTGACTCTCGCGGCCGGGGTCGGGGTGGCCGATCTAAGCCTAAGTGCTCGTTCTGCGGTAAAGATGGCCATCTTGAGGCCACATGCTATCGCAAACATGGCCGACCTCCTCGTCCGCAAGCTTCTGCTGCTACTACCGACTCTGCCTCCTCTCGTACTGATCTCGACGAGGTTCGTCTTCAGCTCCAGCATCTTCATGGCTTGCTCAGCCGTCCGCCTGCCTCGGTTGCCTCTGCTGCCTCTATCTCCAATGAAGGTATCGCCTGTCTATCCTCTGGCACGCGCTGGATCCTTGATTCTGGTGCCACTCATCATATCACCTCTATTAGGCCACCTCAGTACTTGTCTTCACCTCACCCGAAGTACATTACTGTCGTTAATGGGGCATCGGTTCCAGTCTCTGGATGTGCTGATATTTCTCTCACCTCTTCTCTCCTCCTGCGCTCGGCTCTACATGTTCCGGGCTCTCCTTTCAATTTACTCTATGTTGGTCGTCTTACTACTGATTCTAATTACTCCGTGACATTTACTTTTTCTTCTTTTCTCATACAGGATCAGCAGACGCGGACTATCATTGGTAGAGGACGGCTGCAGAATGGGCTCTATCTTCTTGACGACTCTCCCACTGTCCTCGCATCTATCTCCTCTTCGGATTGGCATCACCGTCTGGGACATGCTCCTCTTCCAGTCCTCCGGAAGGCTCTTCCTGATGTTACTCTCCCTGCTTTTCGCTGCGACACATGTATTTTGGGCAAACAGCCCCGTTCATCGTTCCCTCCTCATTGTACTCGGAGCTCCGCTCCTTTTATTTTAGTACACTCCGATATATGGGGTTCGTACAAATTTACTAGTATTTCTGGCTATCGGTATTTTCTTACTTTTATTGATGATTACTCTCGCATGACGTGGTTATATCTCCTTCGGGATCGCTCTGAACTTCCCCGCGTATTCCGGGCTTTCATACTTGAGACTCGCACTCAGTTCTCTGCGCCTATTCGCACTATTCGTACTGACAATGCGCGGGAGTACACCAGCCATACATTTGCCACTCTCTGCTCTGAGTTCGGCATTCTTCACCAAACCTCGTGTCCGTACACTCCACAACAGAATGGTGTCGCCAAGCGCAAGAATCGTCACCTTCTTGATGTCGCTCGCTCCCTTATGCTTCAAATGCAGGTTCCCAAACCATACTGGAACTACGCGCTCTCCACGGCTTGCTTCCTCATCAACCGTCTCCCGTCTTCCGTCCTCTAGTATGCTACTCCCTTCAGCCTCCTCTTTCCCACAACTCCGCCTTTTCCCGTTCCTCCCCGGGTGTTTGGATGTACCTGCTACGTTCACCACCTCGGTCCCTCCACAGACAAATTGGACCCTCGTGCCACCAAGCATATCTTTGTGGGGTACTCGCGCACTCAGAAGGGTTATGTCTGTTATTCGCCTGCTACTCGCAAGGTTACTGTCTCGGCTGACGTGACTTTTCGTGAAGATATTCCATTCTTCCCTGCTCTCGATGTCGCTCTGAGTCCAGCTCCCGTCGTTCGTCCTGTCATTCCTGCTCCTCACTCCTCATCCTCACTGCCTTCCCTACCTCCTGTCCGTCCACCACCCTCGGTTATCCGGGTCTACTCTCGTCGCCCTCCTCATCCCGTTGCCCCTCTGCAGTCGGCTTCGCCCTCTGGTGCTCTGCTCCCTGCTGCTCCGGCTCCCGTCTCTACCGCTCATCCAATGGCGAATTACGTCTCTCTCCATCGCCTCTCTCCCTCTCTTCTTCACTTTGCCACCTCATTATCCTCTGTTTCGGTCCCTAACTCTTTGCAGGAGGCGCTTCACCATCCTGGCTGGCGGGCTGTCATGGACGAAGAAATGACGGCCCTCTGGGCCAACCAGACCTGGGTCTTGGTTCCTTTACCTCCCGGTCAGCACCCTGTTGGGTGTAAATGGGTGTTCGTCATCAAGCATGCTCCGGATGGCACTATTGCCCGACTAAAGGCCTGTCTTGTGGCCTGTGGCTTCACACAACAGGAAGGCCTCGATTATGAGGAAACCTTCTCTCCGGTGGCCAAGCTCAACACTGTCCGCGTTCTTCTCTCCGTCGCGGTGCACCGCCACTGGCCCCTTCATCAGCTCGACATCAAGAACGCCTTTTTAAATGGTGACCTTCAGGAAACCGTCTACATGCGCCAACCGCCCGGGTTTGAGACCACGGGGGAGTCTCGGGTCTGTCTTCTCAAAAAGTCAATTTATGGTCTCAAACAGTCCCCTCGGGCGTGGTTTGACAAGTTTAGCAAGGTGGTTCGGGACATGAGGTTCACTCGGAGTTCTGCAGATTTCTCCCTTTTTACCCGACACCGGGCCACTGGCACCGTCCTTCTGTTGGTTTATGTTGATGACATCCTTCTCACTAGGGATGACTCAAAGGGGATTCAAGACGTCAAACAACATCTGAGCACTGTTTTTCAAACTAAAGACCTGGGGAAACTTCGCTACTTCCTGGGTCTCGAGATTGCCCGGCGGCCGGACGGGTTGGTGCTCTCCCAACGAAAGTACTGTCTCGATCTTCTCAAAGATGCTGGTCAGTCTGGTTGCAAGCCAGCTTGTACCCCGATGGAGGCAAATCACAAACTATGCGCTCATGCTTCGGATGACGATTTGCTGCTTCCGAACCCGGAATACTATCGACGCCTTGTGGGAAAGTTGATCTATCTAACAGTCACGAGGCCGGATATATCATTTGCAGTTGGGGTTGTCAGTCGGTTCATGCATGCCCCCGGGCTTCTCATCTTCAAGCGGTTGAACGGATTCTTCGATACCTTAAGGGAGCTCCGGGTCAAGGGCAGGTTTACAAAACCTCTGACTCTGCTCCCGCATTGGTTGCCTATTCTGATGCCGACTATGCGGGTTCCCTGGACGATCGAAGGTCAACTAGTGGGTTCTGTACTTATTTTGGTGGTCATCTTATTACGTGGAAGAGTAAGAAACAAGTTGTGGTAGCCTGTTTCTCTGCAGAAGCTGAATACCGATCGATGGTCTCGGTTGTCTCAGAACTCACATGGCTTGAAAGTCTCCTTACTGACCTAGGAGTAAAACTCCCCTCCTCTGTTGTTCTATTTTGTGATAGTCAAGCCGCCATACACATCGCAAAGAATCCGGTGTTTCATGAGCGCACAAAACATATCGAGGTTGACTGTCACTTTGTTCGTGAGAAGGTTCAATTGAAGAAACTTGAATTGAAGCATGTTCCAGGAACTGATCAAGTTGTCGACATCCTCACAAAGGCCTTATCAAGCACCCTGTTCTACCAGTGTTTGTCCAAGCTGGGTGCATATGACCTATACGCTCCAGCTTGCGGGGGAGTGTTGGAAAAGCCCACTTAAACTAGGCCCATTTGTATAACATTTATTGTTTTTCTCTCATCTCTTTAGTCTCACATTGTGTATAGGACTTTTCTCTCTCTTTCTCTCATCTATATATATGTACTCATTCTTTGTATTTGTACCAAGTGGACATATATACAAGGTTGGCTTTCTCCATTTCTACACTTATGAAATGCATCAACTTTATCCTTTATGAAATGCATAGGAACTATTTATTATATTTATAAGTGTTTTAAGACTGGAGAATAATATATTGACTTATTACACGAGAAAGAAGAAGAGCTTGAATTTGATGTCCTTGACCTTGCGCATATTTTCTTTGAAACACTTCAATTATTGCAGTTGCACTATAACCAGTTGCTGATATCATTGTTGCGCCTAAAACATTAAGGAAACTTTTAAAGTGTGATGAAAAATATGTTCCCTTTTCTAAAAACTGAGATAGAGTTGATACCACCCTCATCATCACCCAAGAGTTGCACTTATGGATAGTCATCCTAATGGCATCTAAACAAGACAAAGGACATCAATGACCGGTTCCACTACCCCATCACCATGACAACCAGCTTCAACTCTTCCCAAAAAAAACTTTTAGTTCAACATTATAAATTATGGGAACGACTCTATGTAGGGATAACTGAGGTGATTGACGAGCACGGGAAATGATGTCGCGGCCCGCAGTGTCCAACATGTAAGATGGCGGATTAACAACGTCATGATTTTTGTAGTAGTTTGTTATGACTCTAAGATAAATGTATATTATATATGCTCTGATGTCGCATTATATGTATGTGTATGTATGAAACTCTGGGCATGGCATGTATAATTATGCTTTTAATATGTGCATTTTTGGTACTCATTGTGTTTCCGTTTTACTATATTATTATAGTGTAATAAAAGTTGGAAATTCAACTAGTATATAATATGAAAATGCAAATCACTGCAATATGCGAGTCATTACAATTAAATGGTATCAGAGTGAGGTTCTCGAGCTTTTGGACGCAATCGGTACCTAATAAATATACAAAATAATGACTTAAGATTTAAGAATATCTTATCAATATGATTTAAATGTTCTCACATTAAAAGAAAATCATGTCCAGTTCCACAGGAACCCCTTCAAGTGTACTCCAGTAGGAGAGCAAGAGAAGAACCTAAGGTGGTTGAACTGACTATGTCTGAAGAAAGTGATAACAGACATAAGTCGCATATGTATGTTTTTGACATTGCTCGTTCAATTGTTGATTTCTTTCGATTTGTTAGAGACACTCCCCATCAGTGTCTCTGGTTGTACCCCTAATGAAAACGCAAGTTGTAACACAAGTAGTTGATTTGAAACAGTTCTTGGAATTGAAGCCGCCTACTTTCCAGGGAGGCTAACTCCAATTGAGACAAAATACTGGATCAAGCGGATCGAGGCAATTTTCTAGGTGATGCGATGTCCTGAGGATAGGAAGGTTGGCATGGCTACCATTCTATTAGAAGGCAAGGCGAAACGCTAGTGGGATAACTTGATGAGTGGATGGTTTGCAATAATGGAACCGGTTGGAGTTTCTTGGAATGACTTGCTACAAGAATTCACTGATTGGTTTTCCCTTATGTCAGAGAAGAGACTTTTGCATGATAAGTTCTTACGGTTGGTGCAAGTAAACCGTATGGTGTTGCAGTATGAGGCTGAATTTACGAATTTTCCATATTATGCAAGGTCGTTGGTTGCCACCAAAGCGAAGTGGTGTTATAGATTCAGTAAAGACTGCGAGATAATATTTGTATGTGCTGGCTTCAATATGTATCATTGATTATTGTACTTGAGATTAATTTGTAAAGACTCAGAAAAGAAAGATTTTACGAAGAAAGTATTGTGCAAGGAACGGAACAGAGTCCTCTGAGAGGACGGGAGATTCATGTTAGAAGAAGAAGAAATTATCTCAAGCTCCTCCCCCTGCAATTAGAAGAAATGGTAATCAACCAATGCCTGCAAAATGTGAGAACTGCGGAAAGGTGCATAAGGGAGAATGTTTCATAGGCATCGGCTTATGTTATGTTTGCCACCAAGCTGGGCACAGACAGAATGAATGTCCGAGCTTAAGGTCGTTGAAGGAAGGGAGTTCTAAGGAAACTCTTGTCATGCAACCGCAAAAGATATATCATATGGAGATGTCCAGCCTTTTGAAGGAAGGCAAAAATATTGAATCAATTATGACTGATCCTGTTGAGTGAGCTCAAAACTTGTATGTATTGCTTGTGTATGTAAATACAAGGAGAGAATACAAATATATAAAAGAGGGAAGAAGAGAAGAAATCTTATAAAATGATGTGGGACTAATAGGAGGAGAAGAAAGTAGAAAATACATGGGTCCAATACTGGGCCAATTACATGGGCTTTTCTAACACTTCCCCGCAAGCTGGAGCGTACAAATCGTATGCACCAAGCTTGGACAAGCACTGATAGAAGAGTTTACTAGGAAGAGCTTTAGTGAGAACATCCGCCACTTGTTCTATCCCGGGAACATGCTTCAGGTCAATCTTCTTCATTTGAACTTTTTCTCTGATTAAGTGGCAATCGACTTCAATATGTTTAGTTCTCTCGTGGAATACCGGGTTCCTGGCAATATGTATCGCCGCTTGGCTATCACAAAGGAGAAGAGCTGGAGAAGGAAGTTTTATACCCAGATCGGTAAGAAGACTCTCCAGCCATGTTAGTTCAGAAACAACAGATGTCATTGCCCGGTATTCAGCCTCAGCAGATGATCGAGCTACAACAGCTTGTTTCTTGCTCCGCCACGTAATCAAGTGTCCTCCAAAATAGGTGCAAAAGCCACTGGTTGAACGTCGATCATCAAAATAACCAGCGTAGTCAGCATCAGAGTAAGCTATCAATGTAGGAGCTGAAGATGAGGTCTTGTAGACCAATCCTTGACCAGGGGCTGTTTTGAGGTATCTGAGAATGCGTTCAACGGCTTGAAGATGAGATTTTCGCGGGGAATGCATATAACGGCTGACAATACCAACTGCGAAAGATATATCGGGTATAGTTACCGTGAGGTAGATCAATTTTCCAACAAGACGGCGATAGTATTCAGGATTCTCAAGTAAGAGATCTGAGTCAGAAGCCTGAGCACATAACTTGTGATTCACATCCATTGGGGTATTGATCGGCTTACAACCCGAGTAACCTGCATCATGGAGAAGGTCGAGACAATACTTTCGCTGGGAAAGGACGAGACCATCTGGTCGTCTAGCAACTTCAAGGCCCAAAAAATACCGGAGGGGTCCCAGATCCTTTGTTTGAAAAACAGTACCGAGATGTCGTTTGACCTCATGTATTCCGTGTGAGTCATCCCCTGTAGTTAGTATGTCGTCAACATAAACTAACAAAAGGACCGTCCCCGTTGTACGGTGGCGAGTGAACATCAAGAAATCTGTCGTGCTTCGAGAAAAACCAACCTCCCGGAGAGCTTTGTTGAATCTGTCGAACCATGTCCGTGGTGATTGTTTGAGGCCATATAGAGCTTTCTTAAGACGACAAACCTGAGACTCCCCCGTGGTCTCAAACCCGGGAGGTTGTTGCATATAAATAGTTTCTTGTAAGTCGCCATTCAAAAAGGCATTCTTAATATCCAGTTGCATTAAGGGTGACCGGCAATGGACAGCCACCGAGAAAAGAACCCGAACGGTGTTGAGTTTGGCAACCGGAGAGAAGGTTTTCTCATAGTCCATCCCGTGTTGTTGGGTGAAGCCCCGGGCGACCAGCCGAGCTTTCAGACGGTCAATCGTCCCATCAGCGGCATGTTTGACGACGAAGACCCACTTACACCCAACCGGTTTCTGACCCGGAGGAAGTGGTGCGAGAGTCCAGGTCTGGTTGGCCCAGAGAGCAGCCATTTTCTCCTCCATGGCAGCCCTCCAGACGGGATGTTGTAGCGTCTCCTGCACAGTGTTAGGAACCGCAATGAAGGAAAGAGAAGTAGCAAATGTATGTAGTCGGGGAGAGAGATGATGCAGAGAGACATAATTTGCCAAAGGATGAGCGGTAGGGGGAGATACCTGATCAGCAGGGCGCGGGGTAGCCGAGGAAGAGGCCGACTGCAGAGGGGTAGCGGGACGAGGAGGAAGGCGGCGAGAGTAAACCTGGATAACGGGTGGCCTGGAGGGAGCAGAAGGAGGGTTAGAAGGACGTAGGGAAATAGAGTCAGTAGGAGGGATGACGGGTCGGGGTAGAGGCAATGGTGGAGATGTCGTCGGGGAGGAAGGAGCAGGAAGTGAGGGAAAGAAAGGTTGGTCTTCCCGAAACGTAACATCAGCGGAGACGATGACCTTCCGTGTGACCGGAGAGTAACACAGGTAGCCCTTCTGAGTGCGAGAGTAGCCGACGAAAATGGATTTAGCTGCTCGGGGATCCAACTTATCCGAGAAGGGACCCAGGAGGTGAACGAAGCAAATGCAGCCAAAGACCATCGGTGTAAGAGGGAAGGTCGGAGTGGAGGGGAAAAGAAGACTGAATGGAGTGGCAGAGTTGAGAACCGAGGAAGGGAGGCGGTTGATGAGGAAACATGCAGTGGAGACCGCAAAGTGCCAGTAAAGTTTTGGAACATTCATTTGGAGCATGAGGGAGCGGGCAACGTCTAGGAGGTGGCGGTTCTTACGTTCGGCCACGCCAATTTGTTGGGGGGTGTACGCACAGGAGGTTTGATGAATAATATCAAATTCGGCACAGAGATTGGCAAATTCATGGCTTGTGTATTCGCGAGCGTTATCGGTGCGCGCGGTTTTAATAGTTTTGGAGAATTGCGTGCGAGTTTCTTGTATAAAGGCGAGGAATATGCGAGGCAGCTCGGAGCGATCACGAAGTAGGTAAAGTCAGGTGGTGCGGGAATAATCATCAATGAAGGTGATAAAATAACGGTACCCAAAAATACTGGTATTTTAAAAAGACCCCAGACATCGGAGTGTAGTAAATCAAATGTAGCAGCGCTTATAGTACAATGAGCAGGAAAGGAAGTACGCGGTTGTTTGCCGTAAACACAAGAATCACAGTGGAAAGCAGGAAAAGAGATATCAGGTAGCGCCTTTTGGAGAACAGGAAGAGGGGCATGCCCAAGACGTCGGTGCCAGTCAACAGCGGAGACAGAGGAGAGAATAGTGGGAGAGACGTTAAGAAGGTAGAGCCCGTTCTGCAGTCGTCCTCTACCAATGGTAGTCCACGTCCGTCGATCCTGTATCAAAAAAGAAGAGGGAGTAAATGTGACAGAGCAAATCATATCATGAGGGAGGCGGCCAACAGAAAGCAAATTAAAAGGTGAGCCCGGAACATAAAGAGCCGAGCGAAGAGAGATAGAGGGAGAAAGAGAGATGTCGGCGCAGCCGGAGACCGGAACAGTCGCCCCATTGGCGACGGTGATAGACTTCGGATGAGGAACATCCGAGTTCTGGAGGGGCCGCATCGAGGTGATGTGATGAGTAGCCCCCGAGTCCAGGATCCAACGCGGACCGGAGGAAAGACAAGTAATACCTGCAGTAGAGATGGAGGCAACAGAAGCAGGAGGAGGGCTAAGAAGCCCCTGGAGGTGCTGTAGCTGGAGACGGACGGCCTCAAGGTCGGTACCAGTGGAGGAGGAGCCATCAGTGGCAGCAGCGGCAGTGGGGCGAGGAGGATAGCCATGTTTCTTGTAGCAAACGGCATCCGTGTGGCCATCTCGGCCGCAATATGAACACTTGGGGCGGCCCCGACCCCCACGTCCCCTTCCGCGAGAACCGGAACGGCCACCGCGAGCAGAAGGAGGTGGGGGAAGTAAGGGGGAAGGGTCTGATGAAGGAGAGCCGGAGAGGAGGGTGCCGGAGAGTCCAGGGGTGGTGATACTCGAAGGAGCATAGAGCAGACATCAGAGAGAGGGTGTAGAGGCCGAGGCCAAGACCTGAGCCCGGATGCTCTGAAGGTGAGGCGGGACACGAGCCATCATCATGGCAATGCATACGGCCTCCTTTTGCATGCGCTGAGCAGCAAGGTCGGTGGTAGAAGGCTGATGCTGGATCCAGGCCTCTGCCAAAGTCGCGGCACGAGCAACAAACGAGGTCATGTCAGCCGTCCCGCCAGCATCAAGAGTCTGAAGGTCGGTGATAATGTCATATAGGTGTTGAAGACTATCCTTTCCAGAATACAAGGAGTGAAGCTCCTCCCACATAGCTTTGGCGGTCTCATGGTACATGACCATTTGGTATGGCTCACCCTCCAGCGAATTAAGGAGCCATGTTTGAACTCGGTCGTCATTTCGTAGCCAGTCCTCCGTATTAGGGGAAGGGGGTGCGTTAGTAAGGTGAAGCACTAGGCCCTTGGCCTGAAGAACACGCCGAACCGAGTGGACCCACGGAACAAAGTTTTTATTCCCAGATAATGAGATAGTGGTGATCCGCAGCTCATCTCGAAGGTCAGGAAGAGAAGTCGGGCGGTCAGCAGGAGGATTAGCCGCCTGTCTGGTAGAGTCGATGGAAGATCCCATGGAGTCGGGGAAGATCGTAGCGAATAGAAGATCGCGCGGTTAGAGAAGAGGTCGCAGCGGATAGGCACTCAGACAAGCACAGGGGAGAGACCGACGGGAGGCCGCGACCAGGTGCGGGAGAGATCAAGGACAACCCGCACGGTCACTGAGAGAACGCAAGCGGCCAAGCGAGAGCGACAAGAGAAGACGGCTGGAAATAAACAAGAAAGCGCAGCAGTTAGAAACAGAGTCCGCGCGACCAGAAGAGGGAAACAGAGGCAGAGACCGCGAGTAGGAACTCGAGCGGCAAGAAGAAAGAGACCGCGAGTAGGAACTCGAGCGGCTAGAAAGGAGACCGCGAGTAGAAACTCGAGCGGCAAGAAGGGAGACCGCGAGTAGGAACTCGAGCGGCTAGAAAGGAGACCGCGAGTAGAAACTCGAGCGGCAAGAAGGGAGACCGCGAGGAAGAACTCGAGCGGCAAGAAGAGAGACCGCAAGTAAGAACTCGAGCGGCAAGAAGAGAGACCGTGAGTAAGAACTCGAGAGGCAAGAAAAGAGACCGCGAGTAGGAGGCCGCGCGGCAAGAGGAAGAGACCGCGAGTAGGAGGCCGCGCGGTAAGAGGAAGACAGAGTAGGTAGCGAGAAATGGGGCCCACGGGAGGAGAGGAGAGGCTATAAAAGGAACTGAGGGGGTGGATCCACGGGAGGGAGGAAGAGTAGAGCAGGCAGCGGTTTAGCAAGGGAGAAGCCGCGGAGAGACCAGCGGGTAGAATAGACCGCTACCCGAGCGAGTAGAGGAACAGGTCGTAGAGAGAGAGCGGTCAGGAGAGGACAAGCCGGGCGGTCAGAAAAAGGGAACCGCGAAGTCGGAATTGCTGGCTCTGATACCATGTTGAGTGAGCTCAAAACTTGTATGTATTGCTTGTGTATGTAAATACAAGGAGAGAATACAAATATATAGAAGAGGGAAGAAGTGAAGAAATCATATACAATGATGTGGGACTAATAGGAGAAGAAGAAAGTAGAAAATACATGGGCCCAATACTGGGCCAATTACATGGGCTTTTCTAACAGATCCAATAGAAGATGTTCGGGAAGAGAGACATATTCAGCCACAAATTTTCAATCTAAGGTAGCAGGAGGAAAACAATTGATGATATTGTTGACACAAAAATGATTTATACTCCTGAGCATTTGCTTAAAATTTTGTTTGATACTGGTGCGAGTCATTCTTTCACTTTGCAATATATTATCAATCCCCTACATTGAAAATTGTATCAAGTAAATGATGATTTAAATATGTTGTTATATGATATGAAACTGCAAATTGTAGTTGTCTATGTGCAGTTTTATAAGAGTTTCCTAACTGATCTTGGTGTATCTCTTACATCTCATGCAATCTCTTATTGTGATAGTAAAATTGTTATCCATAAAGCCCAAGATCATATTTTTCATGAACGAACCAAGCACATTGAAGTAGATTATCACTTCATCAAAGAAGAAGTTCTGCTCCGCAAAATTTGTCTCCAACATGTTCCCACTGCAGACCAACTCTCTAAAATCTTCATAAAGGCTTTACCTCAACTATTTTATCGTCTGTTTGTTTCCAAGCTTGAGCCTATGATTTAAACGCTCCAACTTGTTGGGGAGTACATAAGAACTGTCATAAAAGAAGACCAAGAGTTAAAGGCCCCTTCTATGGCCCATTATGAATGTTATTTAGTTTGAATAACTTAGTCTCATATTATATTTTGAACTTGGGATGTAACTCATCATGCATATAAATATGTATACATGTGTTTGTATTTACTTAATATAAAAAGTAACAAATTTTATTATTTTTTGTGTTCACAATTTCATAATAGCCAACATGACACATTCAACACCAAAGGAGTCATCCTAATACTTCCTATAAACATCCTTTTTATACGCAAGGTGTAATAGTTAGTGGCTCATTCAGGGGGTATGTCTCTAGGACATAGAGCTTATGTAATCTTTCAGAACAATCCATGAATTCATGTATCAGTCCAGGAAATTTGTCTCATTCAGTTTGTCCTTCTTAAGGATTGATCGGGAGACTGATGCATGTTATTAGCCATGACTATTCTACAATTGATTATGCAAAGTTACATTAATACTATGCTTCAAAAATATATAAATTTATTTAATAAGATCATTTTATTAAATATTACTCACACTGTTTTCTTTAAATTAATATACAAGTGACTCACTAGTGGGACAAGATCCACATTTAACCATGTCCATAAGTCAACTTTGGTTGATCACTTACAACATGGATATTTAGGTAGACAAAGTTGTCAATTGTATCATATACAATTCGTACATAGTTGGGTGAATAACAATTATTTCTTTTATCTAATGAAGTTTCTCAACGCTATGCCTCTAAGCCCACAATCATATTGAGATTGTCTAGTTACTCTAAGCCCACAATCATATTGAGATTGTCTAGTTAAGCATGACATAAAAGTTGGTTCTTGGATATCACAATTATCCAATCGCATGTCACCATGATAGATAGTGCACCTTACTTTGGCAGTTGGCACACTCACTTAATTGATCAAGGCATTAATTAGTATCATCCATTGGAAAGCATTGCATTACACTTACTACATAATTTAAGAAATTTCATGAAAAATGGTTAGCTTTTAATCTTGCATATATTTAACATGATCATCAAATAAAATTACAACATTCACATACACAGATACATTCCGTATATATATATATACAAGCAGTCGTGCACGGGGGACCCCGTGCGGACAACATTTGTCGTGGGGGCGACATTTGTCGTGAGGGCGACATTGGTCTGGGGCGACATTGGTCTGGAGCAACATTGGTCGTGGGGGCGACATTAGTCGTGGGGGCGACATTGGTCGTGGGGAAGACATTGGTCGGGGGCAGAGACATTGATCGGGAGCGGAGACATTGGTCGGAGGCAGAAAAGTATAAAGATAAATAAATTTGCTGAATAGTTCAAAAATGTGTTTAAATCAAAATAGTTATGTTCAAAAGACAAAAAAACAAAGTTGAAAAATCAAGCAGTTTATTTCATGAGGGTACTTTGGGAATAAAATGTTACACCATGGGGTTTGAGCTCTTCCCTTATATAATAAAGATATATATATATATTACACTACAAAATAATGGCGTGCACCTGTCGGGTTTCCAAGAGGATGCACCCCTAGAAGGATCCAAGGAGCAGTGTCGAGAAACCTAGACAAAAACAACCATCATATTCTCAAGGAAAATTATCAACAATTGATGTCCACACCAAAATCTAAAGTCACGAAACAATTCCAGAATGATCGGATTTAATAGTGATTGGCGATCGGCGATCGGCGATTTACGATCGATGATTGATTTCATAAATCACATGGAGATTGCATCATGTCACAGGGTCAGCGTCGCGATCGACGATTACTGATCAATTTCACAATTTGATAAATCGCTCAAAGATCATGAGATTGCTCAATGTTGGACACTAGACGATTGACAATAGATTGCCGACGTTTAACGAATGACAATTTCAGCGAAAGCAGGAAGAACATGCATTCTAACTTAGAGGCCTTTCAAGCCACTCTGATATCAATGTTGGGTTTTAAGGACATCAAATACAGAGCAGAAATACACGAACTCCCACAAGATCTATGTGAAATTAACAAATTAAGAAATTTAAGTTACACATGCAAGGAAACAATGAAATCTGATTTTGTTTCAGAGGAGTTTGTTGAAAACCAATGTAGAAAAAATATGTCTCTCTAATAGTATCTACACGAACACCTGGAACTCCAGCATAGTCCTCCCAACTGCCTTGTGAAAAGAAGAAAATGTCTCATCTCTAATATGAAGCACTAGCTTTGTTTTCTTTCAGAGATCACCTATTTTCTCTTTGCTTATCTCTCATTCTCACTTTCAGAGAATACCCAAGTAAATTGAGGAACAAACAGTTTGAAGAACTGCAATGTTTTTATCTCCAGAGAGAGCATTTCAAAAATAATCAATGAGTATGGATATCTGAAATTTCCTCATTCAATTCCAACCTAAATGGTGCCCTTCGGTTCCCGAATAATTAATTTCAACATTAATTAAATCTAAATTAATTATTATCCAATAAAACAATTCGGGTCTTGGGTTAAATTAAAGTCCGATTTATATTAAACAAAACTGGATCATTCTTCATTTTTCAGTACGTTTTTAATGTGTGACCATATAGGTTTATATTACGTTGGTCCTGACGTTAATCCTTTAATTGGTTCTTAGCGCATAGACTTCAACAATAATGACATCTTGGAAATTAATATTATGTGGATTTGAAGTCTCGCAGTTTTGACGAAATCTGAGGATTATCATTACTTCTTTATCAGTAGTGCTGACGAAATCTAAGGATTATCATTAGTTCTTTATCGGTAGTTATGACGAAATCTGAGGATTATCATTAGTTCTTTATCAGTAGCACGCTCAGTTATTTTTCACTCCCCTTCGACATCATAGTTTGAATTAGATCTAACAGTGATCCTTGAAAATCGCATGAAAACCTAGCTATCAACAAAACCTAGAAATTGATAAAATACTTCGTAACTTATTGGGCGTTCTAGACAAAGTCATTGTAACTTACCCAACTTCACTGCACTCTCCAATAACAGTCCCATGGTTCTAGTATAGAAATGAAAATGATTTTGTCAGGACCCAAATTCCTTTTAGTGTAGCATAACAAAGTATATTTACTTCATATTGCCGGAATTTTTAGGTGGAAAAGAACTTACCCTTAAAAAGAAATTAGTAAGGTCACGAGTAAGAAATTTATCAAAATAATAGAAAAGTAAGTTTAAATAAGTGTGATCATAAGTATAATTTTGTTTAGCCTTCCTGTTAAAAAAAACAAATGTCAACGTTAACAATTGCAACTTACTTTTATGTATAATTTTGTTTAGCCTTCCTGTTAAAGAGAACAAATGTCAACGTCAACAGTTGCAACTCATATCCCTACTCCATGATAATAACTGCATTGGATGTTTGGTTGTTGGTAAATGACACCATTTATTATTGATAGTGATGATGTGACTACACGATGATACGCAAAAATATTATAATATATACCAAGCACACAATTAACCAAACAAATTGAGTGCAATGCACATTTTCTTCCACTATTAAGTTAGTTTAGGTATATACCAGGGGCTCTTATTTATTGAGTAGTACATCCATTTTAACTTGTCAAAATCTGAAGCACTGGAATGTTCCTTCAACCAATCTCTGAGTTTATCATTTCCATACCAAACCTGTCAGCCAAAGAGTGCACACAAAAGGACTAGCATTGTCAGTCTAGTGATAAAAGATTCAAGTTAAAACCAACATTTTAAATGCAATGAAATGATATGGATTAAGGGAGGAAGAGGTGGAACGGAGAACTTTAATTAAGGTGATTGTTATACGCATTCCTCATATCACTGTTAGCACCACCCCACCCCCAAAAAACCCCATTTTTATTCTAAGAGGGGTCCTAAGGTTGGCTAACTGCACACCCTTCTCTATCGTATTTGAACCCGTCTCCCGCTCGCAAAGACACCCCCACCATCACCAGGCCCGCTGTTGCTGACCACTAACGCTCTCATAGATTTCGTTTCTCCGATAGGTAAAATATACCCTTGCCTTTTTTGCATTTTAACGGTTCGCCAATGTGAAATTTTTCAGCAATCTATTCAGTGATCTGATGTATTTGTTTGCCTGTGTAGAAGATCCATGTAAAGGCCCTTTTTTCCTTGTTTAGATTAGTCTCATATTTTGGATCGGAGTTGAGTTGTCAGTGTTTTATTATATACATATGTGTACAAATATTTGTATTGTAGGTTTTTTAAGTGAAGAAATAAATATATTGAAATTTCACAGAATTTCACATTCATATTTCCTACATGGTATCAAAGCGAGGTTAATCCTCCCCTTGGACTCTTGACGAATGACGATTGAGCTCCTCCTCCCCTTGGACTCTTGACGAATGACGATTGAGCTCCTCTCGCCGACTGATTCGTGTTCTTCCTCATTATTTGCAGGTACTCGCAGCCCCTCCATCAGGAGCTCGCTTAGTCTCTGTCTTCAACCGTCTCCTCGGCCTTCACATTTCTAACTCGTTGGGCTCCTACAACTGAGGAGCAGGTCTCGCCGTTTCAAATTGCAGGTCTAGCCGTTGCCAAGAGCAGATTTTGTCATTTCCAGGGCAAGCTCTTGTCGCTTCTCTATCGACTTGGATTTGTTGTTCAACCTTACATTGGATCAAGCGTCACAGCTCCTACTAACATCCTGAAGTCACAGAGCCCGCCGCTAAATTTGCAGCTACACAATACGACCCGAACTTGGCGCTTCTTTAGCCGATTGAACTCGCGGTAGCACTAAAGACACCAACACCCAGGACTCGTCGACCCTGAGTTCCAACGCTTGACAACTTAAGCTCGCCCTTCGTTGGGGTTGTAGAGACCCAAATCCTGTGCTCTTTAACTGAATCAAGGATCAGACAACAATTTTGAATAAAAAGGATCACAGTACATCAGAATGCAAAATACAAAAAAAACATACACCAAGCTTTTTATTTCATTCCTTCATTTATTACATGATCGTTAACACATACTAGATAGACTTATTACAATAAATACACGTAGGTCCAGTACAGCGAGCTCTGTGCCAGTTCCGGGCTTCAATTATTGCCTTTTCCAGTTCAGCTGCCAAGATTCCGTGTGTTCTGCTTGGGGTTGGTCCTACTGCCTAAAAAAATATGTCCACTTTGGGTTAGTCATAAAAATTATGACTATGTGAGAACAGTATTTCGTGAAACGTTATACATGCAAACAATGAGGATAATAACAATATGCATACAATACAATAAATCAATCACTTGATTATTATCAACACTAATCCCTAAAATACCCCTTAATTTTAGTTACATAAAATGGGAAATGCTCCGGTGATGCAAATTTGAATTGGGTCCCGCCCCCGAAGAGCGTAATTGTAGGCTCACCCCTACTGGTGAATCCATCAGTAGATGCCTCTACATCATCGAATTCGAAAACATCGCATTTCCCTATGCAGAGTTTTAAATAAATTTTATCTTGTCGTATAGCAGGAGTTTTGAATAAAACTGCTCCCCTCAGACATATATATATCGTTTTTATGTTTTTTCCTCGCCCCCATTTTATTTCATAGCGATATTGTTACGCCCCCGGATGAGGCTCGGTTGTTTGGACAACATTACAAGCGGCGGCGGCACGGATGTGGCGTTATTGGGGCTGAACCAATGGGTTCAGCCCCCTCTTCTTAAATATATGGCTCGGGGGGGGGGGGGGGGGGGGGGGGCTGAACCACGCCGGGTTCAGCCCCATTGGGCCGGCCGGCCCCCTTGGCCGGCCGGTCTTGGGTCCGGGGGTATAAATATCCGGACCCCTCTCTTTGGATGGCATGCAAGAATATATTCAGGTTCTTCCTCTTCTCTCAACCCTAACCCTAATCTCTTTCTCTAGCTTCCTCTACATCTTCTCTTAGTTTCTCTCCTAGTTAGGGCATAACAATTGGTATCAAAGCAGTCGATTCTCGCGGCAATGGTGAATACTCGCAATCAAGAGGAATCCTCGCGGATTGAAACCCTAGAGGAGAATGTTGTTGGCCTCACCGATTCCATGGCGGCGTTGGAAGTGCGTCTGGAGACCCGTTTGGAGGAGTTGAAGACCCTACTGAAGGGGAAGGGCCCGGCCAACGAGGATTCGGCCGGATCGGGAGCCGATCCGGCCGGCTCCGTCTCTGCGCGGGCTGCGGAAGGTGTCGGGGCGTGCGGCCAGCGGGAGGGGCTCCGGCCGGCGCGGCGTGGCACGGAGGGGTCGGCGGCACGGGATCGGCGGGATACGGGGCTCCTGCGGCTTCGGGAGCGGGTTACGGGGGTCCGGCGGGGCTGTTTCCGCCCGGATTCACTGCAGCAGGTTTCGGAGGACTGGGATCGGCCCCGGAAGAGTGGCGCCGAGGCGGGGAGGAGCTTCTGGGGCTCCGGCGGCCACCCGACATGGTGGGACAGCAAAGGGAGGGGCTCCTTCCTCCTCCACGCGGGTTTGGGCCACCAGGAGGGGTCGGATTTGGCCCAGGGTGGGGCGGCCAGCCGCAGCACCCGCAGCCTCCGCCTTGGGGAGCGGGACAGCCGCACGGGTACGGGGGTTTTGAGCATGGGGAACACGCAAGGAGGGACGGAGGTCCAGGAGCACAACGGTTGACCCCCGGGTTAACGCGTATGTACTTTCCAGAGTTCGAGGGCGGCGACGCCCTGGAATGGATTCACAAGGCCGAATTATTCTTCCAGTACCAGGAGGTGCCTGAAGGCCAGTGGGTGCAGCTAGCGTCCTTCCATCTGAAGGATGATGCCTTCCAATGGACACAGTGGTTCTTGTGGGGACGGGAGTACGTGCCTTGGGGGGAGTTCGTGGAGGGATTTACGGCCCGGTTTGGGCCACTGGAGTATGAGAACTTTGAGGCACTCCTTCAGAAGCTTCGTCAGAAGGGTCGGTTATGGAGTATCGGACCGAGTTCGAGAAGTTGGTGAATCGGGTTCAGTGGCCAGAGAGGACGCTTTACAGCTGTTTTATATCCGGTCTTAAGGAGCATATTCGGGATGAGGTTCAGGCACTCATGCCCCGTTCCTTGAACCATGCCATTACGTTGGCACGTATTCAGGAGGAGAGGTTCAACAGGCAACGGGCACGTAACACGAGTAGACCAGCTTTGGGCCCGACGATGGCAGCACGACGGGAGCCCCCCACGGGTACCAAGCCAACGGTGACTCGGTTGTCTTGGAGCGAGTTGGCAGCTCGGAAGGAGAAGGGTTTATGCTTTAATTGTGATGAGAAGTTCGTCCCCGGTCACAAGTGCCAGAAGGTCCAGGTTTTCATGTTGCAGCAGGAGGAGCAGCTCGAGGAGGACGTATTACCAGAGGAGGTGGAGTCTGGGGGAGACCTAGACCTGGCGGAGTTGGGCGTTTCCATACATGTCATGGAGGGATGCAATCCCCCCCCCCCGCTTACGATGCGGTTGGTTGGACGGGTTCGGCGTGAGAGGGTGACGATTTTGGTCGACAGTGGGAGCACCCACAACTTTATTCATCCTGATGTAGCAAGGAAGGTGGGGCAACAGATCGACACGGGTGCAGCCTTTCAGGTCATGGTTGCAGACGGCAGCAAGTTACAGTGCCAAGGGATGTTGAAGGCGGTAGAGCTTCGGATGCAGGAATATGTGGGGTGCACGGACGTCTACCTCTTACCGATCCGAGGCTCAGACATGGTTTTGGGAGTGCAGTGGTTACAGCAGCTGAGGCGGGTTACTTTTGATTGGGATCAGATGACGATGGAATTCATGCAAGGCGGACGACAGTTCTGTTTGACGGGGCTCAGATCGTCTCCAGTTAAGGAGATTTCCCTTCGCAGTTTGCAGCAGCTGGAGGAGTCTAGTAGCTTGATGGCAATCCTGCTGGGGGTGCGGTCGGACGAGGAGGGATTAACACAGGTGCCAGATCAGTTGCGGCCGCTTGTAGAGGAGTATGATGACATCTTCCAGGAGCCGAGTACCCTTCCACCGTCACGTTTCCGTGATCATCAGATTGTGTTACAGACTGGGGCGGAACCGCCCAACATCCGCCCGTACAGGTATCCCTATATCCAGAAGGCCGAGATTGAACGCAGTGTGAAGGAAATGCTTGATGCAGGTATCATACGGCCTAGTACCAGTTCTTTTTCCGCACCGATTATTTTGGTTAAGAAGAAGGACGGATCATGGCGATTTTGCGTAGACTACCGGGCCTTGAACAGTGTAACTGTGAAGGACAAGTTTCCGATTCCCGTGATCGAGGAGCTCTTGGATGAGTTGCATGGGGCGACCCTGTTCACCAAGCTGGATCTGCGGTCCGGCTACTATCAGATCCTGATGAAAGAGGAGGATGTGCATAAGACTGCCTTCAGAACTCATGACGGTCACTATGAGTTCTTAGTGATGGCCAATGGATTGACTGGGGGGCCGTCTACCTTTCAGGCCAATATGAATGAGATTTTCCGTTCCTTCCTGCGACGCTTCGTCCTGATTTTTTTCGACGACATCCTGATTTACAGTGCTACTTGGGAGGATCATCTACTTCATGTGGCTCAGGTCTTCTCTACTCTTCGGCAACACCAGTTATATGCTAAGCGGTCTAAGTGTTCTTTCGGACAACCTGAGGTGGAATATTTGGGGCATCTAGTTTCTGTTGAAGGGGTGAAGGCAGACCCACGGAAGATCGAGAATATGCTGTCGTGGCCCCGACCGTTGACCATTCGGGCACTGCGGGGGTTCTTAGGCCTCACTGGGTACTACCGACGCTTTGTACGGGACTACGGGAAGATTGCTAGGCCACTTACCCAGCTGCTACAGAAGGATGCTTTTGAGTGGCACGCTGAGGCCGAGACCGCCTTCCAGGCGCTCAAGCGAGCTATGACGACGACTCCAGTGTTGGCACTCCCGGACTTTACCAAACGGTTCGTGGTCGAGACAGATGCTTCTGGCGTGGGTGTGGGGGCGGTTTTGATGCAGGAGGGGCGGCCGATCGCCTTTTACAGTAAGGCTTTGGCTCCCCGGACTCTGGGTCTCTCAGTGTATGAAAAGGAGATGCTGGCGGTGATTCATGCGGTGGCTCTCTGGCGGCCCTACCTACTTGGGCGTCATTTTACGATCCGGACCGATCACCAGAGTTTGAAGCATTTCTTGGAGCAAAGGATCTCTTCCCCCCTGCAACAAAAGTGGGTCACCAAGCTGTTGGGCTATGATTATGCGATCGAATATCGACCGGGGAAGGATAATCGGGTGGCTGACGCCCTCTCTCGCTTACCCGAAGGGGGTTTAGCACACATTTCCGGCCGCAGTTGGAGTCGATGGATGAAATTCAAGACGCGGTGCAGCGCGACCCCGAGTTACGGGCTATTGTGGAGGACTTGCAGCAAGGTCATGCGACAGCTCCAGGCTACCATTTACAGAATGACCGACTCTTCTATCAAGGGCGGGTGGTCATTCCTGCTCATTCTGCTTGGCGCACGGTGATGATGCATGAGTTTCACTCGTCGCCGACAGGCGGCCACGCCGGCGTTCTTCGCACCCTTCAGCGGGCTCGGGCCAACGTGTTTTGGAAGGGCATGCGCCGCGACATTCAGGAGTTCGTACAGACGTGTGTGGTGTGCCAACGACAAAAATATGAGACTACTTCTCCGGCTGGCCTCCTCACTCCCTTGGAAATTCCACATCAGATCTGGGACACGGTTTCTATGGACTTCATCGATGGGCTACCTAAGTCGCAGGGGAAAACCGTGATCTTGGTAGTGGTGGACAAGTTGTCCAAGTATGGGCACTTCCTTGCTCTGAGCCACCCCTACACCGCGGAGTCTGTTGCGACCTTATTTGTGCGGGAGGTTGTTCGTTTGCATGGTGTTCCCCGCGCGATCATTTCCGACCGTGATCCGACCTTCGTAGGCCGATTTTGGACAGAGCTATTCCGCTTACAGGGGACTTCCTTACGTTTCAGCACGGCTCATCATCCCCAGACTGACGGCCAGACCGAGGTCTTAAATCGGGCCGTCGAGACTTACCTTCGTTGTTTTGTCATGGATGAGCCGCGGACCTGGACTAGTTGGCTACATTGGGCGGAGTACTGTTTCAACACTTCTTATCACTCGGCCAGTAAACTCACGCCGTTTGAGGTCGTCTATGGGCGTCCACCTCCTACCTTGAGCAGTTATGAGCCCGGGAGTACGGCCGTGGCAGCAGTTGATCGGGCGCTCCGTGATCGTGATCGGACTCTCACCACCCTACGGGAGAACCTTCGAGCAGCACAGGATCGTATGAAAATTCAGGCCGATCGTCATCGTACCGAGCGGGAGTTTCAGGTGGGGGATGACGTTTTCCTCAAACTTCGTCCTTATCGCCAGTTGTCGGTGGCCCAGCGGACAAATCAGAAACTGGCACCCCGCTACTATGGACCATTTCGGATCACGCGGCGTGTCGGGCCGGTGGCGTATACCTTAGCCTTACCGGCGAGCTCCCGGATTCATCCTACCTTTCATGTCTCCTTGCTGAAGCGGAAGTTGGGGCCTGCTGTTCCGGTCTTCAACGTGTTACCCGAGGCTACTAGTGGTGGCGAGCTTCGCCCGCTTCCGGAGGATGTTCTGTTGGTTAAGTGGAAACGCCGTGGCACGGCGTACTGTCCCGAGCTATTGGTTAAGTGGAAGGATCTCTCGGCAGAGCACAATACTTGGGTCGATTTACTGGAGTTCCAGGAGCTTTACCCGGACTATCACCTTGGGGACAAGTTGACTTTTGATGGGGCAGGGAATGTTACGCCCCGGATGAGGCTCGGTTGTTTGGACAACATTACAAGCGGCGGCGGCACGGATGTGGCGTTATTGGGGCTGAACCAATGGGTTCAGCCCCCTCTTCTTAAATATATGGCTCGGGGGGGGGGGGGGGGCTGAACCACGCCGGGTTCAGCCCCATTGGGCCGGTCGGCCCCCTTGGCCGGCCGGTCTTGGGTCCGGGGGTATAAATATCCGGACCCCTCTCTTTGGATGGCATGCAAGAATATATTCAGGTTCTTCCTCTTCTCTCAACCCTAACCCTAATCTCTTTCTCTAGCTTCCTCTACATCTTCTCTTAGTTTCTCTCCTAGTTAGGGCATAACAGATATCTTAATGAGTTAAACTCATATGCATAGGTATCGTTTATTAAAAAGTAAACACGAATAGGAAATTACGTGAATAAACTTAATTCAATAAATAAAATACTCACAGCAGCTTTGCCTTTGTCCAAGTTCGCATTTCCGTCACGGTTCTCTTGTGACGCCATCCTCGGGTTTCGGGGTCTTGGAAACCACTCAAATTATACGCATGTTTTATTGGGTTGCGTCACTTGATATTCATAGTCGTAATGCTTACAAAATAGTGTAAAATCTCGAAAAGCAAAAGAAATATCCAACCCAAAACAGTCCTCATCCGAGACTGAAAATCTTAATCTTAGCCGACTAAACGGCACAAATTAGCCAAAATGGCTCTCAAATAGTTTGTACGAATATGAAATTCGGCTCCAAAATAAAAAAGCAACTTCGAGCACCCCAATTCCCCAACAAACAATAGCCCAAGCAGTTAAGGAAGAAAGAAATTACGTAAAGAGGAAGTAACCAAACCAGCCAAGGAGAAGGAGAAAGGGCATGGTGCAGGTTAGACAGGGAGCTCGGGAGCAACAGCCAGAAAAGCAGCAGCTCGGGAGGTAGCAGCAGAAAAGTTGGGCCAGCAACAACAGAAACAGTAGCTAGAGAATAGCAGAAGCAGGAAAGAGCAGAGAGAAGTAGGATCGGGCAGTAGCAGCAGCCCTAACAGCAGCTCTAAGCTGTCGGCACGGAGACGACAGAAGCGAAGCAGCGTCGGCACGCAATGTCGATCGCACGGAGAAATCGATCGGCTCAGCAAGGTCGTCGGCACAGCAGCCTAGCGACGACGGCACAGCAACAGCAAGATCGACGGCACCGAGGCACGGGGAGAATGAAGAAGGAGAATAAGTACTTCTCTGTCGAAGTAGAGCAGCCATAGGAAGAAGGCGACGGCAATCGCAGAAGCAGAAAGGCGACGGAAAGTCAGTGCGGGAGAAACAGCGGCTCGGGATCGACTTATAGCAGTGAAGTACGTGACGAGCGGCAAGCGGCACCGCTCCAGATGTCTTTGCCCGAACCTAACCTGCAACCCAGCCAACACCTATAATATCCAGCATAGGATCAGCCAACACACACTCCTCCAACACAAAATAAAAGCAGCCAGCAATATATTGATTAGTCCCAATACCAAAGGCAGCAAGCCCATATACACAAAGCCAACTCAACTCATTTTGTTTAGCCCCAACATAAAGCCCAAAAGGAATAGCTAGCCAACTTGAAATTACTATTGGCACTCAATAAATAAAGCAAGGGTGACATAATAAAATAAAATGCGCAAAAAATCTCGAAAAATGCGTACTACCTTTATCATCATCATCGGGGAAGAATAATTATTTGTTTTGCGAATTTTGTGTTGTCACAAATCTTCTCCACTAAAAGAGTTTTTGTCCCCGAAAACAAACTTGATAACGTCAAGTTCATCACAATTCGCTTGTCGGTGTCAACTGGAATATACTCGAATAGGGTCCTATATAAGGAATAGAGTTTATATTTAGCGGTTTATTCGTGTAATGTCTTTGTACTATCTGTGACACTATTTATTGAAAACGTGTCCCTCTAATACCATTTTGTACAGACCGAAATCCTGGGCTCTTTAATTGAATCAAGGATCGGACAACAGTTTTGAATAAAAAGGGTCACAGTACATCAGAATGCAAAGTACAAAAAACATACACCAATCTTTTTATTTCATTCCTTCATTTATTACACGATCATTAACACATACGAGATAGGCTTATTACAATAGATACACGTAGGTCCAGTACAGCGAGCTTTATGTCAGTCCCGGGCTTCAATTATTGCCTTTACCAGTTCAGCTGCCAAGATCCTGTGTGTTCTGCTTGGGGTTGGTCCTGCTGCCTAAAAAAATGTGTCCACTCTAGGTTAGTCATAAAAATTATGACTATGTGAGAACAGTATTTCGTGAAACGTTATACATGCAAACAATAAGGATAATAACAATATGCATACAGTACAATAAATCAAAACTTGATTATTCTCAACAATAATCCTTAAAGTACCCCTTAATTTTAGTTACATAAAATGGGAAATGCTCCGGTGATGCAAATTTGAATTGGGCTCCGCCCCCGAAGAGCGTAATTGTAGGCTCACCCCTACTGGTGAATCCATCAGTAGATGTATCTACATCATCAGATTTGAAAACATCATATTTCCCTATGCAGAGTTTTAAATAAATCTTATCTTGTCGTATACCAGGAGTTTTGAATAAAACTGATCCCCTCAGACATATATATATATCGCTTTTATGTTTTTTCCTCGCCCATATTTTATTCCATAGCGATATCTTAATGAGTTAAACTCATATGCACAGACATCGTTTATTAAAAAATAACACGAATAGGAAATTACGTGAATAAACTTAATTCAAGAAATAAAATACTCACAGCAGCTTTGCCTTTGTTCAAGTTCGCATTTTCGCCACGGTTCTCTTGTGATGTCATCCTCTGGTTTCGGGGTCTTGGAAACCACTGAAATTATACGCATGTTTTATTGGGTTGCGTCACTTGATATTTGTGGCAGTAATTCTTACAAAATACGTGTAAAATCTCGAAAAGCAAAAGAAATATCCAACCCAAAACAGTCCTCGTCCGAGACTGAAAATCTTAATCTTGGCCGACTAAACGGCTCAAATTAGCCAAAATGGCTTTCAAATAGTTTGTAAGAATATGAAATTCGGCTCCAAAATAAAATAAGCAACTTCGAACACCCCAATTCCCAAACAAACAATAGCCCAAGCAGCTAAGGAAGTAAGAAATTAAGTAAAGATGAAGTAACCAAACCAGCCAAGGAGAAGGAGAAAGGGCACGGTGCAGGTTAGACAGGGAGCTCGGGAGCAATAGCCAGAAAAGCAGCAGCTCGGGAGGTAGCCGCAAAAAAGTTGGGCCAGCAACAACAGAAACAGTAGCTAGAGAATAGCAGAAGCTGGAAGGAGCAGAGAGAAGTAGAATCGGGCAGTAACAACAGCTCTAAGCTGTCGGCGCAGAGACGACAGCAGCGAAGCAGCGTTGGCACGCAATGTCGATCGCACGGTGAAATCGATCGGCTCAGCAAGGTCGTCGACACAGCAGCCTAGCGACGACGGCACAGCAACAACAAGATCGACGGCACCGAGGCACAGGGAGAATGAAGAAGAAGGAGAAGAAGCACTTCTCTGTCGAAGTAGAGCAGCCAGAGGAAGAAGGCGACGGCAATCGCAGAAGCAGAAAGGCGACGGAAAGTCAGTGCGGGAGAAACAGCGGCTCTGGATTGACTTATAGTAGTGAAGTAAGCGGCGAGCGGCACGGCTCCAGATGTCTTTGCCTGAACCCAACCTGCTACCCAGCCAACACCTCACATATTCAACATAGGATCAGCCAGCACACACTCCTCCAGCACAAAATAAAAGCAGCCAACAATATATTGATTAGTCCCAATACCAAAGGCAGCAAGCCCATATGCACAAAGCCAACCCAACTCATTTTGTTTAGCCCCAACATAAAGCCCAAAAGGAATAGCTAGCCCACTTGAAATTACTATTGGCACCCAATAAATAAAGCAAGCATGACATAATAAAATAAAATGCATGAAAAATCTCGAAAAATTTATATTGCCTTTATCATCATCATCGGGGAAAAATAATTATTTGTTTTGCGAATTTTGGGTTGTCACAGAGGCTCGCCATCTCTCCTTCACACTCCCACCAATACTCGCTTCCAGTGCTCTCCAACTTGCGCTCCCATGCGGTTAAACTTGCAACATCTTTGGTTCTACATTGATCTGATGGAACCTCCTACCCACACTCGCTACTAATCGCCTAAAGAGGTCTCTGCCCCAGTTCCCCTCAACTCTTTCTTGCTAACATGGGATCTCCCTCTCCTGCTTTGCTTCATCACTCAGCTGCAGCTCGATCTCCATATACTAGGTCATGTGGTGGTCGTAATGAACCTCGCGGCGGTGGACATGATGGCCACACCATTTCTTTACATTGCCGAAAATATGGCTTACCACAACAGCTACAGCTCCCTTCTCATGCTTCTTTGGCAGTGGATGCTCTCGGCTCGTCCAGTGCTGAAAGTCGGCATCCCCCTCCCACTCATCTCCCACGCACTCGCCTGCGCATGCGATCAATGCCCATAATGATCATTCATGCGGCACACAACGCCTATGTAAGTTCAAGTAACCTCTCTGATAGGCATTTGCGTCTCCATAAAGCATTGTCACCCTCTTAAACATCAAGTGGCGTTTTCCAGAACAATTAAGAGCAGAATCGTTGCATGGTGTTTTTCTCTCGCGCTTTGTTATCGTGCTGCAAAAGTTATCCACTCCTCGAGTGGCGCAGGCAACCACTTTCCACGTGCAGGTATCATCAGTGTGGAGCCCAGCGCCATCTGTATCTTCAAACCCCAAACCGCAACAGGTCATACAAGTTCACGAAACCGTGGTAACAGCATGAGGCTCTCCGATAGTTCTTCATCTGATAAATTGCTTAGTTTTTTGCCAACTTCAAAAAAGACCCACTTTTAACAACTGCAATATTGAACCATTGCTACAACTTACATGCCAGACTGCAGAGGTGCAATTAAAAACGTACAATGACAAAGTCATATGCTATTAAAATGGAAAACCAATGTATGTAGCTCATCATAATAGGATCTGAGGAGGGTGGCTGTCCGATACTTGTTTATTCTGTTTATTCATTGCAAAAAATGATGCTCTAGTGACTCAGACAAGTGACCTCAAGATGACAGTGGAGGCAAATTATCTAATTCATTGCTTAGGCCGTTTCCCCCAAATCTCAAGATATTTCAAAATGTGTTAAAAAAATGTGTCTACACATGTATACACAGAAAGATTTGCATCATTGCATGCACCTATAGATACATGGATTACTCAGCTCAAATGTATGAGGTTTGCATTGATGCGCACCAGCAGCGCACAATCTCCTGCATACTAGAATTTAAGAAAAGCCAATATTTATCACCGAACAAAAGTGGCAAAAACACAATTTGCAAACTAACCTGTTCGTAGAAGATTTTTTCAATGATCAATGATGCTTTAATTATGAAGTTCAAGGCTTTCTTGTCTGCTTCTGAAAGCCCATTCAACTGTACCCAGTAAAAGTAAATAAACAAATAATCACATCATGTTAATTGGATTAAAAGGTTTTATATGCAGGCAAATATTACAAAATTTGTTACACCGCTTGAGACTTGATGTCTCTTTTGATAATTACTGTTTTTGTAAGACTTTTTCCAACGGATTTTCATATGATAAGGATCCAATTACTGTGAAAGAATTGAACGAGCAGCCCCAATGATGATGTTATGGGTTGCGTGCCCAATTATCTAGTTTTAATATTTTAATATTTTTGTTGTCTTTATAAGTTTACTTGTATGCCCTCTTGTAAGCATATATAAAGGCATTTGGTGTGTTGTATGAAGTAAGCAATGAAAAGTTATAGTTTCTTTGTCCCTCTTGTGAAATATTTGGTAGCTCTTTCCTATAATAAACAAGTCACGTTTAGGTAGCTGCAGTTAAGGCTCCGATGTATCCTCCACCACCAGCATCTCCGCCTTCGACCACTACTCCGGCCACCGGCTCGGAGTAGGCCCATAACAACTTTGGTATCAGAGCACTCCTTACTCGGATTGAGACTTCCAACGCTCGACACTTAAGTTGTCCTCACAATTTCAACAAGCCAAACATCAACGTCCAGCATAGCAGCAGTCGGTTCTGCTTCTTGCACACCAGCAGTCGTTCAAACTCACCACACGACAGACCCTAAGTAAACTCCAGCACTAACCACTGAACCCAGCTGTCGTTATTCTTCTTCGCTGGACTACATGTTCTCCTCCCAAAGCTCTACGTCGATCCTCGACGGCACCTTTTCATTTTTCATCACCGTGGCGTGATTTCCCCCGCACGAATAGACAACGACACGCACACCTTCCATGCTTCTCCCTGCTTCCAGGTGTTATGTCCTTCCTCTCCATTTCACTTTTGCACAGCAGTTACTTCACCTTTCCTCCGTTTTGAGCTCCGTGTTCTCGAGCCCTGTGCAACGAGCATGAAAAGAAACCAATTCAGACCGGGGAATTAAATTAATCCTTCTGAGCCGCTTTTTATCCGGAGGCTTGAATTATTTAATAAGGTAGCCTTACCTCATGTGAATCCCTCCCCTTCTGGAAAGACAAATCACACCAGTAATGTGATGTTCAAGGGTAATTAATTAAGTAATTCCTACTAAGGTTTACTTAAGAAATTCAAGACCTCGGCATGAAGATAAGTTTTGCGAACGTCGCCCTTTGTTCGGTGCTACGTGATTTCATAGCCTCCATAGATGCATGCCTTCGGGAAGTCGATGCACTCCTCCACCAAATTAAGACTCCGACAACCGTCTTTTTTTCGCTTCTCGTGTCACTGCCACTTCCACCGCTAGTCCATGTGGTCATCCCTACACCACTCTCGACGCCAGCTGCAGCCGTGCCACCGCTCTCCTTGGTGGTTGTCCTTTCGCCGCCACCACTTGTAGGCTTCACCTTGCAGTTTTTGCTTCTCCGACCACCTGCCATGCGGGCTCCTCTGGATCATTTTCTTTTGCCAACCGTTCACAAATTAGTGTCGCCACTTCTAATGGTCGTAACACTTTTTACGCTCGAGCTCCCGTCAGGGTCTACTATCCGCATCTACTAGGCACCCTCGCGCTGGCCACTCATCATCTTTTCAGTCATCGGGAAGCACGTTGATATCCTGCCATTCGATGCAGCCTCCACTGCATCAACACGATACGAGTTGTTCTGAAGCGAAATCAAAGATCCAGACAATAAGGCAGTGCACGCCTCGCTCAAGTTTGAGGGCAAGCTCGATTCGAAGGTCGGGGGAGATGTTATGAGATGTGTGTCCAATAATGATGTTATGGGTTGTGTCCAATGATGATGTTATGGGTTGCATGCCCAAATATCTAGTCTTAATATTTTAAAATTTTCCTTGTCTTTATTAATTTACTTGTATGCGCTCTTGTAAGCCTATACAAAGGCATTTGGTGTATTGTATGAAGTAAGCAATGAAAGAGTTCTAGTTTCCTTGTCTCCCTTGTGAGACATTTGGTATCTCTCTCCTCTAACGAGCTAACCCTGCTTAGACAGTCACAATTAAGGCTATGTTGTATCCTCCACTACTATCATCTCAGCCTCCAACCACTACTCCGACCACTGGCTCCAAGTAGGCCCATAGCAATATATTAATTTCATAACGCAATAAACGGTTATAATAGACCTATATGAGAAATTCAAATAGGCATATGACAAATGCAAATGAAAAGACTAGCCTAGCACTAATGTGATGCAGCTAAATAAGTAAACTGCCAAATATATTTGTAATTAATCAAATAACAGAAAATTAAAACTCGCGCAAAACCACAACTGATTAAATTAATACTAATCAAAATAGCACATAAAAACCACACAGACCTAAAAGTTCTAGGAGAATAAAAGTCAAGCGAATAGTTACACGTTTACAAAAAGGAAATTAGCAATACAATTGAAGCAAAAGATCACTTGAAATAAGAAAATATTCGTACACAAATATAAAATAAAAACTCACCGAGTAATCGGGCCAGATCCAAAAGGGTTATTGTTGATGAGTTTGGGTGGGGATGGGAGCATCGTGATGGTTCAAAATGTGCAGTTAGCAGTGAAAGGTGATATGAAATGTTGGGACTTTAGATAGCTTGAGGATTATAAAGTAGAGAGTGGTAAAGAGGGGCAAGGGTGATTGTGGGTGGTTGTTATTAAGGTTGTGGGGAGTAGGAAAGATGGGATTTTGAAAATAGAAGTAACTAGGTTGTTAGGATTAGAGTTGTGGATGGAGAATCTATTGTAGATAAAATTAATATGGTGTTGGCTGTTGGAAGGAGAGGGGAAGGGACAGCGATGTATAATGTCAAAACTACAAAGACGTATTATGGTTGTTAAGGACTTTATTGAATAAAGGAAATGATAGTTGGAAGCGATGAGCTTGACACTAGAGCTCGCGATTGGGAACTGCCTAAGGAATTCTTAGCAATGTGGAAGAAGATTGTTGGGTTTGTACTGTGAACGGTACTATGGACTTATGGAGTTGTGATCATGGACTTAGGATGTAACGGCCAAAATCCACCACAATTTAAAATTAATTTCGAGCAGATTTCTCACAAGTATATGCGCAGCAGTTATAATAAAAACGTGTACCAGGTGAAAACATAAAACCGTATGTCATATAGATATATATACGTCCAAATAAAAGTACGAGTACAGAAGCGTCTACATTTAGGTAAACTACTAATATCTAAACATGTACAAGTAGTAAACCTCATGTTCTAACCCGTGGACGAGCCACGGGTCTTTGATTTGCCTCTGCCTGAGATCGTCTAGCGGGGTCTGGTACGTTGGTACTCGGTTCCTATAAGAGAAATCGAAAACAAATTAGTTTTGAAAACTAAGTGAATTCTTTACCATTACCTGTAGATTCGCACTGCAAGCTGACAAAAGAGTCGGCAGCAATCAAATCTATATCAGTAAGATCATGTTTCTAAGCTAGGATACAGGTATAATCAACAATTCATCAGATATCAAATCATATTTCATTCATTCTATATCGAAGTTCGTTCATTCGTGATTCATTTCTCAAAATGCTGAGGGTCATTCAATTTCTCAAACATCTGGGTCCGTCGACCATTCATATCAATATCCTCTTTAGTGCGCTCACACGCGCAGCAGGCTTCAACGGCTCCTAAATTGGATTCTTATCATATTTTGTAGGAGTTTGACCCCTCCTACGAGATGTGAGAGTTCTACCCCTCTCACGAGGTGTAGGAGTCTGAAGCATCCCCACCTACCAGGCCGATCCTTAGCATTTTGGTGCGTCGACGCGTTCTCGATTTCAATTTTCTTCAATTCATTTCAGTTCGTTCAATTTAATTCAAAACTAGAAATTAGTTATAATTGGTTCCCCTCAGAGTTCTATCGCCCGCTAAGCCACGTTAGCGTGTTCGGCGATTTATATTTTCAAAGAAATCAAATATGTAAAGAATAACTAGTTGATCAGGTTCATAGAACAAAAAGCGGTAAGTACTCACCCCAATTTTTCCTTTGCCCTTGTCCCTCGTAGGATTCTCGTCGCGTCTATCGTCGGACGTCATCATCTGCAGTATCAACAAATCATTTACTTTAGGGTTCCTATAAATAGTTACGAGCGGACTCATACGACGGTCACAACTACGACCTCTAGGAGTTGTCTAGGGAAGGACTAGCGTGGGTGACTCAAAATAAAGGCGCATCATTCGACCAACAAAGGTTTCATATGGCCACAAGAAGTAATTCAAATTGCTCATACAGACAGCCGCAAGGGTTGCCACAATGGCAACGTCAAGGGTTGCAAATAGCAGCTCAAATTAACGTGTCAATTCCATCTAAGACAGCCGGCCAGTCTAGGTAACACCCAAACAAACTGCAGTCGGCCAGCATAAGAAAGCCCCCATTAAACAGTAGTCGGCCAGCCCAAACAACCCCCAACAACAGCACACAGCCGACCAATAGACTACAAGGAAAGCAAAAAACGAAACTCCAAATATGAAACCCTAATGATTTGGTTCTCAAATTAAGTCAACATCAAGGATTAGGGCACAAGAAAGATGTATAGTAACATTTCATATGCTTTTCATTAACACCAAGCTCAAAAATCCTAACCATAGGTTTCAAGCTCTCTCCAATCTATGTCATAACTTCATACAAGAAGAGAGAGGATTGAAGAGAAAGAGATTACCTTCCTAAAGAAGAAGAAATCATGTGAAACGGAGGAGATTTGAGGCGGCTAGAGGGATCAGTGCGGCAGCAGCTTCCGTCGGGTTTGTTCCGTCGAAATGAAGAGGATAGAAAATGTCGCATACTGCTATATCACGGGAGAATCCACCGCCAAACAAGGCAGCCGGTCAACACAACTGGTTCACCCGGGTTTCTCACAATAAACAGTGCACAACCACAGCCACACAACAGCCGTCAACCAAAATTCATACATAAACCCCAAACAAAATCAAG